>JADRCD010211540.1:0-26601 GCA_019843815.1 Montemys delectorum | reverse complement strand
ATTTTTGAGACAGGGTTTCTCTGTGTAGCCCTGGCTGTCCTGGAACTCACTTTGTAGACCAGGCTGGCCTCGAACTCAGAAATCTGCCTGCCTTTCCCTCCCAAGTGCTGGGAATAAAGATGTGTGCCGCCACCACCGCCTGGCCTCTAGTATCAATTCTTTAGTCTCAAAAAATTATAACTGGCTCTTGGCTTAAAAGGAAATAAATATTATGTCTTATAATCTAACACTTTGTAAAGTGGCTTCAAATCATGTTCTAAAATATACTTATTTATATAAACTGATAAGCAAGGCTCCTGTGATGGTTGATATTACTTACCAACTTGACAAGGTCTGGATTCATCTAGAGCACAAACCTCTAGATATGTCTGTGAGGGCAGTTCTATACTGAGCCAACTATGATGCAAAATGTGGTCAGGACCATCCCATGGTCCTAGACTGAACCAAAGGAACAAAGGATGCTGAGTTCTAGCGTTTGTCTCTCTTTGATTCAGTATAACCAGCTGACTTAAATTCCCAGCACCAGGACTGCTCCTGAGTAATGGACAATAACTCGAACTATGAGCAAAAATAAATATAAACCTCAAGTTGCTTTGGCCAGGAATTTTGTTGTAACAATGAGAAAGTAACTAATACACCTTTTCTATATCCTTTTGTATTTTCCCAATGAGCCGGCCTGATGTGTCTCGCTTAACTGTTCTGATCGGTGACCATAAATCATGCAATTGGGAGATTTTCAAATGTAGATATTACTTATGATGGAAAAAAATCTTTTTGTCACTTGAAACTCGAACCATTTACCAGATTTGATATTAGGAAATCAAACCCAAAACAATGAAAAGGCTCTTTTCTTCACTTCTCTAAAGAGGTGCAAAGAAAAGAAGGCTGGACCAAGAGTCCTGTGGCGGCACCAGGCAGCCTGCAAGGTATCAATGAGGAAGCAGCCGAATGGGCAATGCTGTGTTGTAGTCACAAAATGGTGTGGCATGAAGCTGAATTCTGTAGTTTTTAAAGATTTTTTTTTTTTTTTTTTTTTTTTTTTGAGACAGGGTTTCTCTGTATAGTCCTGGCTATTCTGGAACTCACTCTGTAGACCAGGCTGGCTTTGAACTCAGAATTCCGCCTGCCTCTGCCTCCCAAATGCTGAGATTAAAGGCCCTGCGCCATCACTGCCGGGCTAAAGATCTTTCTTAAGATTTAGTTGTTCACATCTTCTTTACCCGGGATGTTCATGGTTCATAGAGATGGCCTCAAATTATTGAAGACTGAAGCATGACACACTCACTCCTACACATCCAGACTCTCCTTGGATTGGCTAACTATTTCAAATAGTCCTCCTTTCCTTCTAAGGATGTGATATCAATCGGAGTTCCAGCAAGAGCTGTCTCTGTGTGGGGAAAATATCATCGTCTTGAACATGGGAGCAGAAATCAAGCAACACAGACAAGGCAGGAATGGATGCGAAAGGAGTAATTGTCATCTCGTGGTTAGTGAACAACGATCGATGGCTCATAATCGTCTCCTTCCAAAAACTCCACTGCAGAAAGCTGGACTGTTCGAACATATCACAGTGTTTTTCCTGATGGTTTTTCCTGCAAAGTGAAGTAAGGTCCATGGAAAACCTCTACCAGCCTCCCAAGGGAACTATACATATTGGTTAAGCCATCCAAGTTCTAACCGTGGTAGGCAGACTATATGCTCTTATAGCGAAAGGGAAGTACAGTCACTCCCAAGAGAGGGTAGGCACAAAACCAATTTATAGGTTAAAAACAGCCAGTCAATAGTGTTGGAGGTTCTTGCTGGTAACAATTGAGACAAAGTTTCATATTGGCCATTTAGGACTTTTCCTATCCTGAGGTTTAAATGGAAATTGATGAATACTTCTTGGGATTTCCCAAAGGATCTATGGCTTCTCTAACACCATGCTCTCCCAACCCCATTTGGCTAAAAAGGTTGCTAAATGAAATGGCTGATGTTTGAAGCAAATGCTACTCACTGAATTTCAAATATCCAATATGATACTGAAAATTATCTCAAGCTTTTACATGTCACAGACTGTAAAAATACAAATTAGGCTGTAAATGCAGCCCAGCCGTAATTAACACTGTGATATGTTCGAACAGTCCAGCTTTCTGCAGTGGAGTTTTTGGAAGGAGATGATTATGAGCCATCGATCGTTGTTCACTAACCACGAGATGACAATTACTCCTTTCGCATCCATTCCTGCCTTGTCTGTGTTGCTTGATTTCTGCTCCCATGTTCAAGACGATGATATTTTCCCCACACAGAGACAGCTCTTGCTGGAACTCCGATTGATATCAACTTTTGCTCTCACCGACATCATCTGCACGGAGGCAAGCTTCACTGTAAATCAGAGGAGCAGAGGGGAATAAAACTGGACGGCTTTCAGTTCCAATCACGTCTTATTTTACTCCAACTCAGCCAATACGTTATTGGGGAAATAATGGATTTTTATCTGTGAAAGCGAAAGAGAAGGCTTAAGAATTTTTCAAATTTAAAAATGTCTTCCTTCTGCATTTTATGCGGTAAGCAGAAGGCTTTTCGTGATGGAAAGGGGAATGGTTCATTTTATTCTAATGTAAAAGAGTTCTTCCAAAGAAAGTCCGCTTAGTGTTTTATCCTGGAAAGGTCTCACTCTCACAGAGGGTTTTATGAGAAAAGTTGAATCTGCATTCTTAAATGTATGGCTTGAGAGGGAAGCCCATCTCTGTGCATCTTACTTGCTCATAAACCTTAAAACTTGCCTGTGGATTACCCGAAAGCTCGACCTGCCTGTCAGAACACTTGCTCATCAACTTTCACTGAGTTTCTTGTGGGCGAGCACAGATGCCTTTAAACTCCAGCTATTAAGACTCTTTCTTCATAAGCTCTCCTACCAAGATGAGGAAGGCCTTTGGTTAAATTTCATATTTTCACCTGATGCTCATTTCCTGATTAGTAACAAGCCATTCTTCCTATGTGTCACATCAAGGTAGAGCTACCGGGCCCAATCTTTTACTCTTCTGCACCTAACCAAATAACTAAACAAAGCCATGTTTATTAATACCACTTTAAAGTTCCTTCTGGCTTATCTGAGCACAAACCATCCACAGAATATGGCCTATGTGCCAAGGACTCCCCATCACTGGGGATCCCTATCTTCCCTCTCTCTCCAGTGAGACCCTATTGTGCACAATTTCCATCCATCACAGTTGCTCTGTCACTCCAAACAAAACCAGATATCTCCATTAGCTTCCAGTTTTCTAGTAACCTTCAAAAATGGCTTTTTGATGAAGGGGTTTGTGTGGAATTAATATGGACACGTAATTTTGAACCTAGTTGAAATTTATTTTATTTTATTTTATTTTATTTCAAAGAATCCCCCCAAAATATTTGCACAGTTATAATGCAGTTGGAATATGTTTCTCCTCATACTTCACTACCTTTGTGTTCTCTCCTCCAACATCCCAATTAGTCCTCTTTGCTCTCTCCCAAGATTCTCTTACTTTCACATAACGTGTATGTTCAGGACTTCATGCACCTATGAAGTCTAGGACCAACATATGAGAGAAACTATCAACACTTGTTTTTCTGAGACTGCCTCAATTCACTTATTGGGATAATTTCATTGGCATTCATTTTCCTATAAGTGATGCAGCTTACTCTAAATTATGGCTGAAAAACTCCATTGTGCATTCAAATCACATTTACTTTCTCCATCCCTCTGTTATTGGGCATCTGGGTGAGCTTGATGATACAGCTATTGTGAATAGTGTGGCAAAAACCACTAATGTCCAAACATCTCTGTGACATATGGACTTGAAGTCTGGGGGATTTGTCTAGAAGTGCTGTAGCTAGGGCACATTAGGGACATTTTCTGTTGATGGCACTGATTTCCTGGTTTGTCAGTTTTTGTGTTTCTGCCCAGCTGAGCCCCTTCAAGTTAACTTGTCAGTCTTGTTGACCTGTCTTCTATGATGTGTGGTAAAGCATTACAAGTTGCATTGGCCCTACCTATCTCAGATCCAGAAGCATGTCTTTCATAGACTTCTGGTTTATTGACAGGGGAATTAATGGAATTAGTATTCATTGATTACTGTTCTAGGTATAGATGGAGCTATTGCTATAGAGTTTTTTTTTTTTTTATAACTTTCTACTCCTTTTTCATAACTTCTTTGGCTTTGTATTACAGCTTCTAACAATTAAAAAAAATGCCCTACAAATAACATTAACATAATTACTCACTTGCTTACCCTAACAGTTTGTTAAACATTCACAATATTCTCAAAATAGCCTTGTTATTTGTTCTAGCATCCAGGGTGCTGAATGGAATTACATTTTCTTTTTTTTTTTTTGCTTTTATTACACTGGGGCTTGTGCATTTAAAATGTTCTATGATGTCAATGAAAGCAGTTGTTCCTGCTTTATGTTCAAAGCTTCTTACTTGAAATGCGTCATTAATTTATTTCAATCTGTGTTTAACTTTAGGTGTTCCTAAAGTGTATTATTTTTTATTTGAGTTAACCTTTATATTTACACTCAAAATCATAAAACAAGATATGTGTGAAAAATCCAGTTCCCTTTTTTTGATTTTTTTCTCCCTCTATAGATTATTTCTATGAATTTTTTCTGTGTTTTTTTTTTTTTTAACTTTTCTTTCTTTGGTAAAGAATGTAAGAATATTTTAATTTCTTTCTCTCTGTGTGGGTGTGTGGGTGTGTGTATGTGTGTTTGTATGTTAGTATATGTGTGTGTATATGTGTGTGAATGTATGTGTGTGTCTGAGTATGTGCGTGTCTCTGTGTGCGTGTGTGTGTGTGTGTACTTGTGTCTGTGTGTCTGTGTGTGTATATATGTGTATGTCTGTGTGTTTGTGTGTGTATATGTGTGTGTCAGTGTGTATGTCTGTATGGGTGTGTGTGCATATACTTGTGTGCAGATGCAGCCACATGTATGTAGAAGTTAGAAGAGCTTATTGAGTATACTGCTCTGCACATTCCTTCAGGGCTGGCAGCCTGAAAATCCCAGCAATCTTGCTATCTTCACTCCCCAGAGTTCCCAGGCTGCAGGCATAGATGGCTAAGAGTAGCATTTTGTTTTTTACTTTACTGTTGAGAATTTGAACTCAGGTCTCTACGCCTGCACAGCAGATGTTTCTTAACTACTGAACCATCTTCTCAGCCATGCAGTGTAATGTTTTTGTGGCAAATGGAAGGGTTTGGTAGTGCTCAGTTGTCCTTGCCCTCCTATGTGAATCAACACGAGGGAGGATAATTTTTCCAGAGTCCTGTGTTCGTCTAGCCACGGGATCAAGTAGAGTTCTGGCTCCAGGTTCCTCTCTGAAGTCTGAGTGTGCAGGGCTTGGTTTCCCAAACATGCATGTGTTGCATCCTGTCTCCTCCTGATCACAGTGAAAGAGCTACATTTTTGTTGTTACTCTTATTTCAGTTATTGGTTCTTTCTTGCTCACTCTAAATGCAAACTTACCTGATTTCTATGACAGGTAATGAGAAGGTGAGCATCTTCTGTACAGGTCTGTTTCAAATACTGTTCTTGATTCTACTATATAAATTCTCTGATACGTAGAAGTAAGGAAGACTTGCTATGAACCAAGTTCAAACCTTAAAACTGGTCATTTTTGACAGTTGACTTCAGCTTGCCACTTTGGTTAATAAATCCTCTTCAACTCTTGACAGACAGTTGAAAGCCATCGTTGCACTGCTTAACAACCTTTGGTAATTGTGTTTTCCTACCTGCAGTAAGTCTGTTCTCTCTGGTACAGGACGGGATGATAATCCTCGGTATTGCTTTTCCAGTCTCCCTGCAGGGCAAGGTGACCTTTGTTGAAATGATCCCAAATTATTTTCATAGTTAGGTGACACAATCACAAGAACTTTTTTTTCCCTTTGTTTCTCCCCTGTCCCTTGTTTAATTCTTTTCTCTCAAAATTAAGACACATAAGTAGTATGTATTTGTAATTAATAAAAGTATTTTTTTCTTTAGAAAGGTAGTCGAATGCACTAACTTTTTACTGAGTCTCAGATTCATCCTCTGTTTTTTTTTTTTTTTTAAAAAAAAATTCATTTGAATTTTGCAAAGTGAAGCAGAAGAAGTACGCTCCCGAAAGTCTGATGTTACAAGTCAGTCACAAACTGTCTCCACATTCTGGCATAGCTCTGCTGTCATCCTTATTTTGGATTACTAATCAAATCTCATGGTCCCAAAGGCTTATTATTGTTGTATATGGCCTGGGGTTTCACACTTCATTCAGAGTTTGATATTTCTATTGTCTTTCTCTTATTCATTTTTTTTGCTTGCTCCCTGTTTTATTTTGTACTTCACTGCCATGATACCCATTTCTCTTCCATTACTTTGGAAGCGCGGTCTTAGAAGTCTTAGAATTTATTTACATGTTTTTGTTTTATTTCTTTTTTTTGGTTGGAATTTTTAAAATTTTTTATTGATTATTTTATTTATCTTCATTTCAAATGTTATCCCCCTTACCAGTTCCTCCTCCATAAGCCCCCTATCCCCTCTTCCCTCCCCCTGCCTCTATGAGGGTACTCCCCTACTCACTCTTGCCTCAGCGGCCTAGCATTCTCCTATCCTGGCTCATCAAGCCTCCACTGGGCAAAGGGGCTTCCCTCCCAGTGTTGTCAGACAAGGCAATCCTCTGCTACATATCCAGCTGGAGCCAAGGGTACCCACTGTGTACTCTTTGGTTGGTGGTTTAGTCTCTGGGAGCTTTGAGGGGCCTTGTTTGGTTGATATTTTTTTCTTACTATGAGGTTGCAAACCCCTTCAGCTCCTTGCCCTAATTTCCCCACTGGGGTCCCCATGCTCAGTCCAATGTTTGGCTGTGTACAACAGCATCTGTATTGGTCAAGGTATGGCAGAGCCTCTCAGGAGACAGTTGTATCAGGCTCCTGTCAGCAAGCAGTTCTTGGCATCCACAATAGTCTCTGGGTTTGATGAATCCACAAGTGGGGCAGTCTCTGGATGTCCTATCCTTCAGTCTCTGCTCTACTCTTTGCCCCTGTATTTCCTTTAGACAAGAGCAATTCTGGGTTAAAATTTTGGAAATGGGTGGGTGGCCTCATCCCTCAACCGGAGAGGCATGCCTAACCTGTGGATATAGTCTTGAGAGGTTCTCCCTCTTCTTTGTGGGGTATTTCAGCTCATGTCATCCCCACAGGGTCCTGGAAGGCTCTTGCTTTCCTGGAGCCTGGGACTTTCTGGTTGCCATTCCCAGTTCCCCATCCCCCACTGCTATACACCTCTGTTCAATTTCCTGACCCTCTGTACATCTGTTCCATCTCCTCCCATACCTGATTCTTTCCCTCTCCCTACCTCTTTTCTCTTTCTACCAGGCCTCTCCCACCCTCTACTTCCCTTGATTATTTTGTTTCACATTCTAAGTAGGATTGAACCATCTACTCTTTGGTCTTCCTTCCTTCTGAGCTTAATGTAGTCTTGAGTTGTATCATGGATATTCCATACTCTGACTAATAACCATTTATCAGTGACTATATACCATGTGTGTTCTTTTTTGACTGAGTTACCTCAATCAGGATGATATTTTCTAGATCCACCCATTTGCCTGTGAATTTCATGAAGTCATTGTTTTTAATAGCTCAGTAGTATTCCAATGTGTAAATGTACCACATTTTCTGTATCCATTGCTCTAGTAAGAACTTCAAGTACTATATTGAATAGATAGGGAGAGAGTGGGCAGCCTCGTTTAGTCCCTGATTTTAGTGGGATTGCTCCAAGTTCCTCTCCATTTAGTTTGATGTTGGCTACTGATTTGCTGTATATTGCTTTTACTGTGTTTAGGTATGCACGTTGAATTCCTCATCTTTCCAAGACTTTTAACATGAAGGGATGTTAAATTTTGTCAAATGGTTTTTCAGCATCTAATGAAATGATCCTTGATTTTTTTAATGTAGTGGATTATGTTGATTTTTCATATATTGAACCATCCCTGCATCCCTAGGATGAAGCCTACTTGATTGTGGTGAATGATCATTTTGATGTGTTCTTGGATTCAGTTTGTAAGAATTTTATTGAGTATTTTTGCATCGATATTCATAAGAGAAATTGGTCTGTTGTTCTCTTTGTGTGCTTTTGGTATCAGAGTTAATTGTGACTTCAAAGAAGAAATTGTGTAGTGTTCCTTCTGTTTCTATTTTGTGGACTAGTTTGAAGAGTATTGGTATTAGGTCTTCTTTGAAGTTCTGATAAAACTCTACACTAAAATCATCTGGTCCTGTGGTTTTTTTGATTGGGAGACTTTTAATGACTGCTTCTATTTCTTTAGGGGTTATGGGACTGTTTATATGATTTATCTTTTTTTTTTTGAAACATACAAAACTTTATTTATGCACTCTGAAATGTTGAGGCAGTCATACAGGAAATGGTTATAAATTTTGGTAAGAATTAGGCTATTAGTACTCTCCCATTTCATCTCTAAGCCATAAGCTCTAAGCCTCAGTTTACTCTTGTGTATTCATTTTGTTGGTGCTTTATTTTAGATAAAGGTTAAGACTTCTTTATGCCATATTGCCTGAAATCTTTAATATTGAAGGCAACATACACTCTGTCTCCTGGAGTGGTATACAGTATGCATCATTTAACAAATATATTTAACCATACTGTCATTTATTTGGGAGAATGAAGTCCATAGTTCAGTATACTGTGATTTAGGCTATTGCAATGCTTCCAATATTTAAACCCCTCAAAACCAAAAAGTGGGAGACAGTGTAAGCTAAAAGAAAATTGCACAAGTCTAAATGAGAGAAATATAACAAACACTTTTTATTAACTTTTGACCCCTCTACATAAACAATATTTGTCTGGTGCTAAGTATCTGTCTAGAAAGTTGTCCATTGCATTGAGATTTTCCAGTTTTGTTGAGTATAGGCTTTTGTAGCAGGATCCCATGATCTTTTGAATTTCCTCAGTTCCTGTTGTTATATTTCTCTTTTCATTTCTGATATTGTTAATTTGGATATTGTCTCTGTGCCCTCTGGTTAGTCTGGCTAAGGGTTTATCTATCTTGCTGATTTTCTAAAAGAACCAACTTTTGGTTTGGTTGATTCTTTGTATAGTTTTTTTTGTTTCTGCTTGGTTGATTTCAGCCCTGAGTTTGATTATTTCCTGACATCTACTCCTCTTGGGTGTATTTGCTTCTTTTTGTTTTAGAGCTTTCAGGTGTGCTGTTAAGCTGCTAGTGTATGCTTTCTCTTGTTTCTTTTTGGAGGCACTCAGAGCTATAAGTTTTCTTCTTAGCACTGCTTTCATTGTTTCTCATAAGTTTGGGTATGTTGTGCCCTCATTTTCTTTACATTCTAAAAGTCTTTAATTTCTTTATTTCTTCCTTGATCAAGTTATCATTGAGTAGAGTGTTGTTCAGTTTTCATGTGTATGTGGGCTTCCTGTTGTTTTTGTTGTTATTTACGACCATCCTTATTTTGTGGTAATCTGATAGGATGCATAGAATTATTTCAATCTTTTTGTATCTATTGAGTCCTGTTTTGTGACTGATTATATGGTCACTTTTAGAGAAGTGCTGAGAAGAAGATATATTCTTTTGTTTTAGGGTGAAATGTTTTATAGATACCTGTTAATCCCTTTGGTCCATAGCTTCTGTTAGTTTCACTTTGTTTCTGTTTAGTTTGTGTTTCCATGATCTGTTCATTGGTGAGAGTGGCATGTTGAAGTCTCCCGCTATTATTGTTTGAAGTACAATGTGTGCTCTGAGTTTTGGTAGTTTCTTTTATGAATGTGGGTGTCCTTGCATTTGGAGCATAGATGTTCAGAATTGAGAGTTTACCTTGGTAGATTTTTCCTTTGATGAATATGAAGTGTCCTTTCTTATCTTTTCTGGATAACTTTTGGTTGAAAGTCGAATTTATTCGATATTAGAATGGCAACTCCAGCTTTTTTCTTGGCACTACTTGCTTGGGATTTTTTTTTTTTTTTATCCTTTTACTCTGAGGTAATGTCTGTTTTTGTTACTGAGGTGCATTTCCTGTATGCAGCAAAATTCTGGGTCCTGTTTATGTATCTAGTCTGTTAGTCTATGTCTTTTTATTAGTTAATTGAGTCCATTGATGTTAAGAGATATTAAGGAAGAGTGATTGTTGCTTCCTGTTATTTTTATTGTTAGAGGTGGAATTATATTTGTGTGGTTATCTTCAGTTTGTTGAAAGAAGATTACTTTCTTGCTTTTTCTAGGGTGTACTTTCCCTCCTTGTGTTGGAGTTTTCTATCTATTATCCTTTGTAGGGATGGATTTGTGGAAATATGTTTTATAAATTGTTTTGGTCATGAGATATTTTTTTCTCCATCTATGATAATTGAAAGTTTTGCTGGGTTTAATAGCTTGGGCTGGCATTCATGTTCTCTTAGGGTTTGTATGACATCTGCCCAGGATCTTCTAGCTTTCATGGTCTCTGGTGAGAAGTTTGGTGTAATTCTGATAGGTCTGCCTTTATATGTTACTTGACATTTTTCCCTTACTGCTTTTAATATTCTTTTTTTGTTTTGTGCATTTGGTGTTTTGACTATTGTGGGACAGGAGGAAGTTCTTTTCTGGTCTATTACATTTGAAGTTCTGTATGCTTCTTGCATATTTATGTGCATCTCATTCTTTAGGTTAGGGATGTTTTCTTCTATAACTCTGTTGAAGATATTTACTGGCCTTTTACGTTGGAAATCTTCAGTCTCTTCTATACTTATCATCCTTAGGTTTTGTCTTCTCATTGTGTCCTGGATTTTCTGGATCTTTTGGGTTAGGAGCTTTATGCATTTTGCATTTTCTTTGACTGTTGTGTCAATATTTTCTATGGTATCTTCTGCACCTGAGATTTTCTCTTCTGTCTCTTGTATTCTGTTGATAATGCTTGCATCTATGACTCCTGATCTCTTTCCTAGGTTTTCTCTAGGGTTATCTCCCTTTGTGATTTCTTTGTTGTTTCTATTTCCATTTTTAGATCTTGGATCGTTTTATTCAATTCCTTCACCTGTTTGGTTGTGTTTTGTTGTAATTCTTTAAGGAATTTGTGTGTGTGTGTGTGTGTGTGTGTGTGTGTGTGTGTGTTTCCTCTTAAAGGTTTCTACCTGTTTATCTGTGTTCTCCTGAATCTCTTTAAGGGAGTTATTTATATCCTTCTTAAAGTACTTTATCATTATCATGAGATGTGATTTTAAATTAGAGTCTTGGTTTTCTGGTGTGTTGGGTTAACCAGGACTCACTGTGGTGGGAGAACTGGGTTCTGATGATGCCAAGTAGCCTTGCTTATATTCTTGTCCTTGCCTCTCGACATCTGGTTATCTCTGCTGTTAATTGGTCTTGCTGTCTCTGACTGTGGCTTGTCCCTCCAGCAAGCCTATCTATCAGCACTTTGGGGTGATGAGTTCTCTCTGGGAGGAATTTAGGTATGGAGACCTGTGGCACACGATTAGTTCTTGTCACAGGTGTACACCAGGAGGATCCTGTCCTATGCTATTCCTTGGTTCCTGTGTCCTGAGGGCTCTGGGTGGGTCCCTATTGGTCCAGGTATTTGAACAGAAGTGGTGGTCTTACCTGTGCTCTCAGGTGTGTCAGCACTCCTGGGAGACCAGTTCTCTTCCAGCAGGATTTCAGTATGGAGAGCTGTGGCGCAGGATCAGCTCTGGGCAGAGATCCTTTTCTTTTCTTTTCTTTTCTTTTCTTTTCTTTTCTCTTTTTTTTTTTTGAGATTCACAGCATTCTCCTTGTTCTTTTTTTCTTATTCTTTAGTTCATTTATCTTATTTCTTTATACAGAGTTTCCTTGAGTGTTATTTTCTGGTTATCCCAGGCTATTCTGGTTAATTGTTGCTTAAGCTTTTGTCAATTCAGTCAGTGAGATTCTTCTGAATGAGAGTAATCACACTGCCCCCAGCTCAACCTTGTCTCAAAGTCTCTACTATCCCAAGCTTAAGTCCAAATTCTTCAGCCTTACCTTGGAGACCTTTTCAGTCTTTGCATTGCTAACTTCCATAAAGCCATCTGTGACTTCTCCCTGGGATCTCAAGAAATAGTCTATGTCTCTAATGATGAAATTGGACTTGAAGAGATGATATGTAGAGAGACCTGATCACAGAAACAGGAAATTACTCGATTATTCAAGTGGTTAATTGCTGTGAATTACCCAATCAACCACAGGTAGAAATGACTTCATTGGGAACAAATGAGTTCACTTCCATAGAATGTATGAAATGATAGAGTTGATGGTTGTAGTCTTTGGGGAAAATAACACATATAAGTAGATTGATCACTATTCTCAATTAAAGCATAGACCATTGGAACAGATGCAGGGAGAACATGGCAGGAAGCAGAACAAAACATTTGAGATTAAACAATGTTCTTGGTGTATAGCCATGAGAAGAAAGGCATAACAATAACCAAGGTTCAGGATGTTGAAGCTTGGAGAACAATTTACTGGGAGCAGCCAAAGATGAGAATTGGATTCATTTGAGATTATTTAGGCTAACGGAAACAGAGTATATTTCCCAAGTGGAGATACTGGTGTAATTTCAAGGATACTGAACCAGCATGTGCGTACAAGTCTACTTTGGCGAAGCTTCAGCAGCCTGCCCATAAGCAAACATGCTTTTAGAGTTATCTTGACTTTACACAGTGACCAACCCTTTAATTTGAAATAGCTACCCTGAAGCCAATACAATTTGTCATTATAAATGAGTGTGGCCATTTCACTACTATTTGTACTTTGGAAATGGGTTTTTTCTTTGGGTTTCATTATCTGGTTTCTGATATATATAGAAGACATTTTACTAACTGTCTGGGGAGGGATACAACAAAGAACAAACATGAAGAGCATGGAGATTATAGCTCTGAAGGTCTGTAAGTGGTCACCTGTGAATTCTTTTAGATGCTCAAAACAATGCTTACGAACCAATTTAGTAAGGATTATATTGTGATTCTATATGCTTTTGCTTAACATTTTATTTCTATAGATTTTTATATATTATTTAGTTAATACTTTAATGCCATGGTCTTTCAAATTAAATTAATAGATTGAGTTGATAAAAAAGGAAACTATCATTTTCCAACAGGGTCTCATTACTGAGGACAACATTCACACATTTCACTCAATGTAGAAAGGTCAAACTAGTGCCTCCAAGAAGCCTTTACACTATATTCTAGTCTCTTTGGTGCAAGAAGTAGTGGTATTCTCCTGGTTTTGGAAAGAGAAACCTGGACACCAACTCAGTCACAAAACCTTCAACCTATAATCTGTCCTGCCTTTAAGATGTGTTGGAGCCATTGTGGTGCAAAACTTGTGGGAGTGGGCAACCAATGTTTGGTTTAACTTGAGGTCCACTCACAAGAGAGAGCCCATGTTCAACACTTCCTGGATGGCCAAGAACATGAGACTGGATAGCCCAGAGATCTAGGGTAGAACCAAACATAACTGGAAAAAAAAATCAATGAAATGAATCAACAATATTTGCTATATTCATAGATTGGGACCTTGTCCAATCATCATCAGAGAGACTTCCTCGACCAGCAGATGGAAGCAGGTGAAGAAAGACATCGCCAAACATTATATGGTGAGAGTCTAAACTGGAGGCCTCCATTGGGTCCTTCCTGTTGGAACTTGAGGATCCACACCAAGGGGGGGGATGTTATAGGAGTCAAAGGGAATGGAGGGTACCTGGAAAAGAGGGTGTACTAAATTTAATTCACATGAAAGGGCAAGCATGAGGGCTGCATGTGTCTATACCAGGTCCTCTGCATATGTCTTTTGCTGTTAGCTTCGTGTTTTTATGGGACTACAACAATGAGAGTGGGTGTGTCTCTGACTCTTTTCTCTGTTCTCTTTTTCTCCTACTGTTCAGCTTAGATATAAGGGATTTTGCTTTGTTTTATTGTGTCTTGTTTTATTCTGTTCTGATTGGCTGATGTCTCTTGGAGATCTGTTCTTTTCTGAAGAGGAAATGAAAAAGGAGTTGATCTGAGTGGATCTGTGGGAGAGGGGGTATGAGAGATCTGGGAGGAGTGGACAGAGTGAGAACTGTGGTAAGGATGCATTATATGACAGAAGAATCTCTTTCAACAATAGCAACAAAAACCTTTCACTTTCATTTGAAAATTTAAAATATTTTCCTTATTGTAATCATCAGCATTTGGCTACTAAGCTTAAATTTAAAAGATGAAGTCATTGAAAAATGTGATTAGAACTCACAATAATTAAAGATATAAAGGATGACATTGTGGGTTATCAGGAGAAATATAATATATTCAAGCCTAGAATATGACAGCTATCCACTGTTAGATTAACATTATCATCTAAATTCTATGAATCTCCTTATTCTTGTCTCCTGAATTATTTCATGTAACGTATATGGTAGTTTTACTTATACATATACACATATACATACACATATACACACATATATACACATATACACACATATATACACATATACACACATATATACACACATACACACATATATACACATATACACACATATATACACATATACACACATATATACACATATACACACATATATACACATATACACACATATATACACATATATGGGGCAATAAACAACAATGTTGCTTGAATTTACGAGATACTATATTAATTTTGTAATATGTTTATTTAGGATCCAAAAAAATAATTTACAAAATGACAACCATTGGATCTCATTATTCCCACATTATCATATATTTCTCTTCCCTTCTGGGATACCCACTAAAGTAATTACAAAGAATTAAAAGACTTCCAATTTACAAAATCAGATAGAATGTGGAGTTAACAGAAGTCGGGTTATCTGATAGAGACAAGTGAATCGTGTCTGCTCAGAGAAAAAAAAGTATGAAACCCAAAGCTCTACACACTAGGAAGGCAGAAGGAAGTTGAAGCAACTCAGTAGAATACCTCTGAGTTACATGAAAAGTCTGTTTTAAGAGATGCTAAAATAGATTTTCTGTACCTTGGTACAACCAGGAAGAGTAAAAGAGCAGGTAAATGAAACTTTGTTCAAGGAATAGTAAAGCTTCCCGGATCCATACTGCAATGTTTACTGGCTCAGTCTTGCGAAGGTGCCATGTAGGCATTCACAGCTGCAGTAGTTCATGAGTGTAGGCGGTCCTGTCATGATCATAGACATTGTTTGCTCTGGACCTCCTCAAACTCTGGCTCTGACAAGCTTTCCATCTTTTCTTCCATGATGGTCCTTGAGTCTCAGTGTAGGGTATGATATAGATGTACCATTTGTGTCTGAGTGTTCCTTATTCACTCTTTTTTGTTTGTTTTTGTTTTGTTTTTGTTTTCCCTTTAAACAGTTTTGAACTTCTATGTTAACTATCACCATCAGTACACAAACAAATAATTAAATAATCAATATCTTTGATGAGGTTTCAGTTCTTCAGTAATCTATGGTTTAGAGATAAACATTTAGAGAGAAGTTTTATACTATCTCCTTTTAGCATAATAACAGTAGTAGGAGAACCCTAAGACTTTTATGCTCCCAGAAATGAAATGATCAAGACCTTTTAAGATAAGATTTCAGAATATAAAAGCATGTTTTAAGAATTTAAAATTTGATAAGAAAGTGAACAAAGAAGTCTTTATACAGGCTTCTTTCATATAGGGTGTTAGGTAAAGTTAAAGATATCCATGACATAGAAATTAAAAGTGATAGAAAGTAAGAGGCAGAAGGATTTCTGAGTTCGAGGCCAGCCTGGTTTACAGAGTGAGTTCCAGGACAGTCAGAGATATACAGAGAAACCTTGTCTCAAAAAAAAAAAAAAAAAAAAAAAGAGTAGAAAAATCTATGAAAAGTAGAGGGACAATGAAGAAGTCCAAAACAAACTAATGGAAGTTTCAGGAAGCATAGTCACAAAGAAAGAAACAAAAATGAAATGAGCAAAAACAAAATCCCTTGACAGTCAGGTCCAGCTGAGGAACAGCCAGCAAAGCTGAGCTGCATGCCCTCCAGGCCTGCATTGTCTGCCTCTGGGCTCACCTCTTAGAACTAAAGAGTTTTAGGGGAACTCAAGAGCAGTTTGCTTCCCTGTGGAGGGCCAAAAGACCAACCAGCTTGGAACACTGCCCCACTAATCCCTTGCCAGTTGGGTCAGCCTAAGATACAGGAAGCAGAGTTGGATCCCTTGACTTCAATTGCCTGGTTCACAGCTCCGGTTGCCTTCTCCAGGGGTCCTGTTGGCCTCAGAATGGTCCAGCAAACACTGGAAAAAATCAGATGGCTAAAGGACAGCATAAAAACACAAGGAAACAGATCCAGGGCAATATGATACCATCAGAACCTAGGTATCCCACTACAGCAAAACCTGGATATCCTAAAAAACTGAAGCACAAAAAGAGGATCTTAAGTCCAATCTTATAATGATGATTCATGTCTTTAAAGGTAAAATAAATAAATCCCTTAAAAAAATACAGGAAAATCCTATCAAGCAGGTAGAGATCATTAAAGAGAAAACAAATAAATATAAAGAAATACAAGAAAATACAATTAAACAGGCAAAGGATATGAATAAAATTGTTGAGGACCTGAAAAAGGGGAATAGAAACAATAAAACAAAATGAGGCTATCCTAGAGATATAAAACATAGGAAAGAGAATAGGAACTACAGACATAAGCATCACCAGCAAAATACAGGATCTGGAAGAGAGAATCACAGGAGTAGAATGTTAATATGACAGAAGAAATCAATATTTCAGGCAAAGAAATACAAACCCGAAAAAGTTTATGATACAAAACATCCAGGAAATTTGGCATATTATGAAAAGTGCAAACCTAAAAATAAAAGGAATAGAAGAAGGAAAAGATTCCCAGGTTAAAGGTCCAGAAAATATCTTCAACAAAATCATAAAAGAAAAAATCCCTAATGAAAGGAAAGAGATTCCTATAAAGGTACAAGAAGCTTAAAGAATATTAAACAGATTGGACCAGAAAAGAAAATCCTCTTCTCACATAATGATCAAAACATTAAATGTACAAAAAAACAAAGAATATTAAAAGTTGCAAGGGGAAAAAGCCAAATAACATGTAATGGCAGACTTATCAGCATTATACCTGACTTCTCAACAGAGACTCTAAAAGTTAAAACCTCAGCAGATGTCTTGTACAGCTTAAGAGACCACTGATGTAAGCTCAGAGTACTATACCCAGCACAATTATCATTTACCATTGATGGAGAAACCAAGATATTCCATGTCAAAACCAAATTTAAACAATATATTTTGACTAACTGAGCACTACAGAAGATACTAGAAGAAAAAACTCAAACCCATGAGGCTAACTACACTCAAGAAAGCACAAGAAATGAATAATTTCATACCATTAAAACCAAAAGAAGATACTTATACACACATACAAACACACCACCAATATAAAAATAACAGAAATCAACAATCATTGGTAATATCTCTCAACATCAATGGACTGAATATACCCAATAAATAGACATAGGCTAACAGAATGGATGCATGGATGCATAAATAGAATCTATTACTTTGCTGTACGTACAAGAAACACATCTCAGAAACAAAGATAGACAGAGTTAAGGGCTAGAAAAAAGGTTTTCCAAGCAAACTAATCCAAGAAATAAGCTGGAATAGTCATCATAATATCTAATAAAATAGATTTTCAACCAAAATAAATCAAAAGATACAGTAAAGGATATTTCATATTCATCAAAATAAAAATCCAACAAGAGGACTTTTCAGTTCTGAAGATCTATGTCCCAAATGGAGGGGCTTCAGCATTCATAAAAGAAATATTACTAAAGCTTAATCACAATCAAACCCCACACATTAACACTGGGAGACTTGAATCCCCCACTCTCACCAATGGATAGGTCATTGAGGCAGAAACTAAACAGAGAAATAATCAAATTAACAGAGATTATGATTCAAGGGGACCTAACATATCTATAGAACACAACACAAAATAATATACCTTCTTCTCAATACTTCATTGAAGCTTCTCCAAAATTGACCATATGATCAGTCACAGAGTAAGCAATGGTCACTTGTAAACATTGACACAAAAATACTCAATATAAAATACTCACAAACTGAATCCAAGAACACATAAAAGACATCATCCACCATGATCAAGTAGACTTCATCCAAGGGATACAGAATGGCTCAATATGAAAATTCAATCAATGTAATCCATCATATAAACAAACTGAAAGAAAAAATGACATGATCATCTCATTAGATGCTGAAAGAACCTTTTAAAAAATCTAACACTCCTTTATATTAAAAGTTTTGGAGACAGCAGGGATACAAGGGGACTACCTAAACACTATGAAGAAAATATACAGCAAACCAATAGTCAACATCAAATTGAATGGTGAGAAACTTAAAGAAATTCCACTAAAATCATGGACAAGACAATATTTTCCACTCACTTCCTGTCTCTTTAAGTGCTAACTAGAGAAATAAGACAAGGGGAATACAAAGTGGAAAGGAAGAAGTCACAGTATTACTATTTGCAGATATTATAATAGTATACATAAGTGACCCCAAAAATTCTACCGGGGATATCTTATAGCTGATAAATACCATCAACGTCACTGGATACAAAATTAACCCAAAGAAATGGGCTGAGAAAGAAGTTTGGGAAACAACACCCTTCAAATAGTCACAACCAATATAAAATATCTTGGTGTAACTCTAATCAAGCAAGTAAAAGACTTGTATGACAAGAACTCCAAGTCTTTGAAGAAAGAAATTGAAAAAGATACTAGAAGATGGAAAGATCTCCCATGTTCATGGATTGAGAGAATTTACATAGTAAAAATGACCATTTTACCAAAAACAATTTACAAATTCAATGCAATTCCTAACAAAATTCCAACACAATTCTTTACAGAGGTTGCCAGAACAATTCACAACTTCATATACAAAAATAAAATTCCAGGATAGCTAAAGCAATCCTATAAAATAAAAGAACTTCTAGAGATATGACCATTCCTGACTTCAAGCTGCACTACAGAGCAATGGTATTAAAAACTGCATGGTAATGGTATAGAAACAGACAGGTTGATTAACGGAATCAAATTGAAGACCCAGAAATAAACCCACAAAGACACTTGGTTTTTGGCAAAGAATAAAAAACCATACAATGGAAAAACTAGAGTATTTTAAACAAATGATGTAGGTCTAACTGGATGACTGCATGCAGAAGAATGTAAATTAGATCCATATATACCACCCTGTACAAACACATGTTAAAGTGGATGAAATACCTCAATATAAAACTGATTATACTAAATCTCATAGAAGATAAAGTGGGGAATAGACTTGATGTGCTATGGAAAGGGGGCACCTAGGGGTGTCCCCTTCACAGAGGAGAAGGGGAGGGTGTATGTGAAGAGGATCTGTGAGAGGGGGGGTTGTATGTTGGGATGTAAAGTGAATTAATAAATAAATTGACATAAAAGCAACAAAAACCCCGAGAAATAACAAGAACAACAACAAAATGAAATTAGTAGAACAATACAGGGGTCTACCAGAAACATCTACTTTTGACATGAAAGGGCCAACTGATTGTTGGGCACACTAAAAGAAAAATTTTAAAAAATCTTATCAAAGACAGGCACATTCTTATAAAATACTGGAACTTCTATAGTGAACAAAGCATCCTCAAGCTCCTGGGGAGATGGTATTAAAAGTTAGTAAATGTCCCACACAGAACGCCTGGAAACAATGTGAGCTAGAGTATCTCAGAACCAATTCTGAATTAATAAACTAGAGAAGAATCTATTTTAGTTTCTCTAAAGTCTGATCTTTGTGTCTCCTAGATAACTCAGGTTTACCTTGGTAAGTTGCTTCAGTTGCCTTCCACCTACCCATTGTGAAGAGGCTGTGACTTTCCATGTTTCTTTTAATTAGACATCAGGGACTGGTGAAATGTCTGAGGGACAGAAGGCACAGCAACTAAGCTTGACCACCCAAGTTCAGTCCTTAGAATTCGCATGGTAGGAGAGAACTGTAAGGGCAATTAGTTTAAAGCCACTCTGTTTCCAGTGGATCCCACATGCACTCTGTACCGGCCCAGGAGCTCTGGATTCACGAATGAAAGACACAGACTCACACACACACACACACACACACACACACACACACACACACACCAGCTAAATTTTTAATAGGCTCAGTATTTGGACACTTCTAAACATTCCCGCAGCAGCTAGCACACACTCCTTTCTAGTATTCCCCGGTTAACATTTCCTAAATCTATTTTTTATCTTCAGTTCTCCAGACTCAAGCAGTTATGTGGCTCCAGGGGTTCTTACAGGTAAGTGGTCCTTTAATTCTGATCTCTCTGCTCCCCCATTGTGGTGATTCTTTCTATCCTTGTAGCCCTTGGTCATTTGCCTTTGCAATCTAAAAGTCCAGCTTCCATCTCCCTACCCAGCCATTGGCTGTATGGCAATACTTTATTACCAATCAAAACCAACTGGGGGCAGGGAAGCTCAGTGCCTGGAAGTGCAGCTTTTGGGAGCTGAATTAAGACGAAGCATTAGAACCCATCTCCAACAGAAAACTGCAAGTTGTCCTCTGACATTCATACCCATGTTGAGACAGTGACAGACAGACATATGCATGTACACACACTATGAAAAATATATATATATTTTGTTAACATATAAAAGAAATTTGAATCTCAAAAATACCTGAAAAATCTTTGTTATTTGTGTATGTGTGTATGTTTCTCTCTGTGTGTACATATGAACAATACATATGTATACATGCATATGCATGTGTTTGCTCACCTGCACATATGTGTGTGGAGGCCAGAGTCTGATAATTGGTATCTTCCCTACCACAGTGTAATATTTTGAAATAGGATAATAGATAATGTAATTTTAATATTGCAAAAATCAATCACTTTACTTCTGGACCTTTTTATACTTTCTAATGAAGCTGCTAGATTGTTTCAGAAATCGCAGACATCGGTAAAATATTTGGAAAATGTGGGTCTCTCTCCTTAGGACAGTAAGACTAACTCCTGGGAAGAACAGCAAGGCAATCTAAGAATGCAGGAAAACTTCTGTGGAGAAAGAAGAAAGCAAATGGAATTGTTGAGTTATGTGCTATAATTGATTATCTGGGAGAATATTCACAAGCATGGATGGCTATCTAGAAAAATAATTGAGAATACATTCCTAGGAACTATAGAAAATGGGAAAAATGCAGTGATTAAATTCAATATACAAATGTCAACACATGTAAATATAATCAGAGGTCATTATTTGTTCTACAGTGATCAAAATCTTGATGATTAAAACAATCCAAACAAAGAATATTTTTATAAGCAAAAATTGTGATCTAACTGTAGGAGATATGGAGGAGACAGTGGGAATAATGAATTTTTTTTGTATCATTAGAGAAATTGATCAGTAAGTATTAAAGTGGAAAAATCAAGTCAAACAACATACTTGATTTAAAATTAATGAGAGAATAATGAGAGGAAGCAAGAGGATTAGAGAAGAATCAAGAGCAAGAGAACAAGAATCTCACAGACACACACACACACACACACACACACACACACACAGAGAGAGAGAGACAGAGAGACAGAGAGACAGAGAGAGGGGATATGTATAGACAATTTTCAGGAGTTGGTTCTCTCCTTTCTCTGAGGTCCAGGGATAAATCTTAAGTCCTCAGACTCTCATGGGAAGCACTTTTACCTCTTGGACTGTCTTGTAAGTCTGAAAATCTTTAATATTTTTAAGTATGTGTGTGTGTTTCATAGTATACATGTGTATGTTGTGTGTGTTCACCTATGCGTATGTGTGTGGAGGTCAGAGCCTGATATTAGGTTTCTTCCTCTATTGCTCTCTACATTGTAATATTTTGAGATGGGGGTCTCTCACTGGAGCTGAAACTCAAGGCTGCCAATGAGTTCTAGGGATCTCCCTGTATGACTGATCTGCCTCACAAAAAACATTTGTAATCATTTTGACATGAAACAAAGTCATGCAGTATCAAATTTTCCACCTGTGACACTGTGTCAGAGCTCAAATTGTTTTGAATTTTGTAGCATTTTGGATTTAGAGTTTTTGAATTAAGGATGCTCAAACCAATACCTATACATTTGGGTATTTATGGACACACATATATGAACATTACATGTATGTATTATGAATGGAATATATACAAATTACTCTATTAAATTTTAGGGTTAAATTAGGAAAATACTCATAAGGTCATGAATAATTATTAACTAACTTTTCATTTATGGTAATTAAATCAGTCTTACAAAAGACATATGTTATTATGATTTATTTGGAGAAAACTTGACAGGGAATACAGAACATATTCTGAAAAAAAAATCATATCTCTAGTCCAAGTATTTTCTTCTCTATCAGGACCACTGACCCCTCTGAAAGCCAGGTTACCCTGATTAACCTTAATGTGTTACATGGCAGCCACATTATGCATAGGGCAATTTTTGAAGCAAGC
Organism: Montemys delectorum; assembly: GCA_019843815.1. Taxonomy (NCBI): domain Eukaryota; kingdom Metazoa; phylum Chordata; class Mammalia; order Rodentia; family Muridae; genus Montemys; species Montemys delectorum. Next base: position 4,085 of record JADRCD010211540.1, on the reverse strand, counting down.
TGTGCACTGTAGTAGACTTTCCACTCAGCACGGTGTCTATTCATATAGTTGTAGCTGCTAAGTGTTCTTATAGAGGGCAGGGGTAAGATGAGACAAGAGAAGGTACTGATGTGCTTGATTAGTTTTCCAGTTGCTTAACTGGGCTTTTGCTCTAACAAGGGACCAAAATGTCTGGCTAGAATTCAGAAGCTGTTTGTGTTAGACTTTTTTCAGACTCAATGGTTCCTTTGAAATACACTGTTATTTTTGGTTGTTTTGTTTTGGAGATAGGGTTTTAGGATATAGCTCAAGCTGATCTGAGATTCAGTATGTAGGCTAAGAGGGTCTGAACTCACTCTCTTCCTGCATCTGACTCCTGAGCGCTGAGGTTGCGGGTGTGTACACCATGCCTAGTCATCACTCTTTCACATCTTTACTTATTTAAATGTTATTTTATATTTCTTCATCCTTGCAAATTTCACACTTGCTTATAATATTGTATGGTAACATCTATCTCTTATCTTCCTTCATATCTTCTCCAACCCATATATCCCTCCTATCTATCTATCTATCTATCTATCTATCTATCTATCTATCTATCATCTATCTATCTATCAATGTATGTATGTATGTATCATCTATGTATCTATATATCTATTGATCATATATCTATCATTTATGTATATATCTATGTATGTATGCATCTATCTATCTAGCATTTATGTATATATGTATCTATCTCTCTATCTATCTATCTATCTATCTATCTATCTATCTATCTACCATCTCTCTATCTATCTTCATCTCTCTGTCTAACTTACTGAGTTCAGTATGAGCAGCCCTCGTGCATTTCTAAGACAGGGTCTTTTGTAATACAGACTGGCAATGTTTTACATCTGGAGATGCTGATAAATTTCATCTAATTCATTTTTTAATATAAACGGACATTTTAAACACCCATAGAAACCTGCATGCCCCATGTTCTTGATTCATTAGAAAGGCCATCTAATAAACATTTGTCAATGTTTATTGCCCAATATGTACATACCAGAAAAACTGAACCGCTGATTTGATCAATTCTGATTTATTTTAGAGGAGAAGTTTCAAATAGTGACTTTGATAATCCTGCAACATATCAGCAATGTAATAGACAGCAGCTTACATGTTGACCTGTGCTCAATCTACAACCCTAGCCCTGGAGGCACAGGGTGCAGTGATTCCCAGCAGGGCTGGGATTCCCTTCAGTGTCCTCACAATTGATGAGCCTCTCCCTTGTTGACTTCTTTTCAATAAAGAAAAGATGTTAAAAGATGCTTCTAATAGCTGTGATTAGCTAATAATGAGTTCTCTTCAAAACAGAAATTGTTCCTGCAAAGGGGGCGCCCTCTTTTACAGTCCTTGCTGGGCTTTGTGTTGCAGCTGCAGCAGCTTCCGTTGCTACTCCAGCTTGCTTCTCTAGGAAAGGTAATTACAGTTAGAATTAAAGTCTATGGACTGTGTCCCGCTGCCTCTCTTCTGTGCGATGTGGAGGGGAGGATAATGCCTACGCGTTCCCCTTGTTTAGAAGATTCATGTTTATCTAATGTGAAGTCAATATTATTGTCCAAGAAGAGTTAGGAGATTGCTAACGATCTACCAGGGAGTGCTCCTGACTGCCCCTGCCCATGCTCCAGTGACTCACAAACCACTTAGCTCACCCAGAGGCCCATCTTCCTTCACACCTCAGCACAGCCCATCATGCACCTCATCTGAAAATAATCTGCAGTAAAATATCTCACAGAGTTTTAATGACGGGTCGGGCTGAGATACACAGGGAAAGACAAGCATCACCAACCTCTTCACAAAGCCCTGATTCACAGACTGCCCACACACGGAGGAGGAAGGGAGCAAGGGACACCAGGATGCTTCCTCTTTTCTAGGAAGTAATAGAAGCTGGCTGGCATTCAAAAACTCCCAGGTCAGCAACACACCAAGGGCTCTTCTCTCTAACCTTTCTGTCAAGATAGGTAGCATAATATATATAATCCTAATTTTATACTGAAGCCAAAAATTGCTAAGGGAGTTAGTAATTATTTTTATGTGTATTATATTTGGCAATCTCGAGAAACAGAACAGGATGCTTATATAAATGCATAGGCTTAAATTACAGTATCTGATCACACACACACACACACATACACACACACATACACACACACAAACACATCCACGAAATGGCTTATTTGGGTATGGAAATAGAAGCTTGCAAAATCTGTTCTGTCTGTTTTGTCACCTATATGCTAGTGACCCAGGAAAAGGCTGGTGTTGTTTCTATTTAAATTCAAAGGCAAGAGAAATACCATAGTGCTAAGGCTCTGTGTTCTGCGGCCATCAGTTTGAAGAATTCTCCCTTATGTCAATGTTGGTCTTATAGTCTAGGCTTCCAACCAATTGTATGATACCTACCCACACAGCAGAGGACAGTACGTTACCTATTCAACTGATTCAAGTATGAAACTCTTCCAGAATTACCCCTATATAAAGCATAGAAAAATGTTTATCCAAATATCAGGGTGCTGTGTGAGCCTGTCAAATGGACTTATAATATAAACTATTTCTGTCTAGTGAGATGGTTCAATAGGTAAAACCACTTGCCTCCAAAGCTAACCCAATGATAGCTGACTTTTGCAAGTTGTCTTCTGGCCTTCACAGACAGTTTATGGCATGCATGTACACACACACACACACACACACACACACACACACAGACACATACACACACACACACTCAAATGTATACACACTAAAATGTTAATCACCACATATATACATATATGCATTGTATGTATATATGCATACAGATCTGGTTTATAGACATAAGAAAAGGTGTTAATAGATTTGTAAGTATAGTCATAGAAGAATAATAGTGAAAATTTTCTTTTAATGTAAAGGACATGTGCTCTAAGCAGAAACATTTCCTCTTAACAAACAACAGTAATAGGAACAGAAAATTCTGGGGGAGGGGTAGGAAAGAGGTTTCATAGGGAATTCTCAAGACAATGAAAAAAAGTTAAGAGAGAACTCTTTGGGATAAGAAAAGAGAGTGTTCAATAGATCCGACAAATAAAGACAATCTTCCCCGGTGGCCTCTGTGCCCTGAGTGAATTAGATTCGGCACCTTTGAATTCTGCTGTTGCTGCTCATTCACAGGGGATTTCCCAGCTCTCTCCCTGGCCAACCCACTGCAGTGTCTGTCTGCACATTTTGCATTAATCATGCACGCATGGCACTTCCTGTTTAATCGCTTGGCAATTATCTGGTTTATATCTTCTGTTTTCATCTCCTAAACAAGATTTGCCTCATCAGATCTTAAAATTGCATTTGACATGGTGACGAATAGTTGAATTATTTGTTCCCTACAAATGTAATTATTTACCATGTAATTTTCAGGAAGACACAGCCTCTAAGTGTTCATATAAGATTCACTGTGCAATTACCAGACTCACCACTATCCTGCTTTCGCAGCTGAAAAGACAGCAAGGACGGCCGTCAGAAAGTCACAGAGGGAGTTGCTGTCCACCGAGGAGACAATACCGTGAGCGCATAGGTGACTTCTTGCGAGCTGTCAGTCTGTTTTATGACTTTCTGGGGAAATCGCTGAATTTCTCTCTGTGTCAGGCTCTTCAACCAGAACACGAAGTAACAAAAGGGAAGGGAGGCTCAGGTGAGGAATTAGAATGAACAGAGGAGAAAAAAAATGAGTACATGCAGTTTCCCTTGTTATTAAAAAAAAGTTTGCTGTTTTTGAGCAGTATTCCTTTAAAGAGTCAGGATTCTTCTGTGGGTAGTAACTTGGAAGACCCTGCTGCAGACAAATACTTCGAAAAGTATAAGGAGTCTAGATTGGGATAGCCTCGCCTCTGGGACTGAGGTGATGGACTTTGGAGCTTAAGTAGGTTGGAGATTTCTTACAGGCAGCGGCAAAACATGATGCTGAAGAAAAGAATCATGTAGCACGTACAGAGTAGAATGTAACAAAGAGATGTAAAAAGTTTGTTTCCCTCCCTCCCTCTCCCTCTCCCTCTCCCTCTCCCTGTCTCCCTGTCTCCCTGTCTCCCTGTCTCCCT
>JADRCD010211537.1:10712-32326 GCA_019843815.1 Montemys delectorum | reverse complement strand
TAAGGCAATGTACTGCTCATAGTGCATATCAATATGTGATAATGTTCTCTCAGTGTATTACCCTAGAACCCCAGAGTAACTTGCTAAGTGAAAACTTGGTTTTCTGAATCTGTATCATGACCATTTCACTCCCAAACATCTCATCAAAAATTATTTTGGACTTCTCCAAATAATGCAGATAAAGTAAAGACAATACAAAAAAAAATGCTTTCTTATCTTATTTTAAATTGAATTCAGATCCTCAGCCTCCACATAAAGTCAGACGTGCTAGTGTGCATCTGTCTTCCCAGCATTCCAGTGGTGAAATGGAGGTATAGACGGGAGAACCCGCAGAAGCTCATAGGCTAACTAACCTGGTGTGTGCCCTCATGAACAACAAAAGATCCCGTCTCAAAACAAAGGTGAGGCCCACACCCACGGTTCTTCTCTACCCTCAGCACCTGCTCTTACATCCCAATGTCCAGCTGTCACTCAAATAAGTGTGGGTGGAGCCTGTATCGATGGAAATGAGCAATCATCAGTACAAATTGAGAAGAGGATTCATTCAAGCTGTCCGTGCTAAGAAGCACATCTTTCCTGATCTTCACCAAACACGAGCTCCAGCCCAGAGTGGTAGCCTCCTTGGGATGTCATTAGTCCCCATTCCCACCTAGCTCTGTTACAGAGTTCTGCACACATCCTGGGTCCTTGATGGCTATTTTTCACTTGCTCTAATAACTTACACCTGCAAGCTTAATTGATGCTTATAAAGTTCCTCAGGATTTCATAACAAGAAGAGCTCAATGCTCAAACTGGAGATGGTAACTACTGTGATCGTGCCTTCCTTTTTCACCCAGCGCAGTTGTCAGTCACTGGGTGTTGGTGACCTGCAAGCTCTGAGGTGCATTAACATCAGCTGGCTCAGAGGAGGACCTTTTGAGGCTGTGTAAATGATCCTGGGAGCACCTCATTTCAATTTCTGTACAGTACATTATCTTAACACATTAAAAAATTATCAGTGATGGATTCTGCTTAATTTAAATTGACTTCTTTGTAGGGGGAAAGGCAATTAAAGTTAAGAATATTTAAAAGGACTCCTAGGTGCAGGAAATTATTTCAGTGGGAAAGTAGAATAGCACCTTGCCACATAATGAGATTCTTGTTTTCTCTGATTGGGGAAAACACATTGTCCCTGTAGGTTCTTCTCTCTGAAGCTTCTCCCACCAGGTTGGTGGTGAGCTTGTGACAAAGGGAAACAGTTTTGAACTAACTGTTTGAAAATAATCACAAAGGCTTTTCACTTCTCATAGAAATCAACACAGGACTCAAATTGATAACTTAATAACAAATGGAAGTCATTTTTTAATAGAGGTGAAAATACCTCTGACATCAGAAGTACCTTATCTTACATAAGAAGATGTAGGTGACCAATGAATAAACCCGGCTTGTCCAGAAGTGCCCAGTTTTAACACTCAAAGTCCCTTATTTCCCAAATTTTCTTATGGGGAGGGTAGAGTTTTTATCTTAGAAATATGGTGACCCCCCCCCCTCACAGTTCAGGGTATGAGCCGAAAGGAGCTGAAGGGGTTCGAGCTTGCCTTTCTAAGCTTTCCCATACTCTGCACTCAAAATTATTGCACTATAGAATTTTGATTTAAAATGTTTAAACTTTCACTATTTTATCATAGTAGCTTAATTGCGTATGGCTGGGGGAGAAGTGGGGCTAGGAAGTGCCTGTATAAATTACCACTGGAGGGAAAGTTGAGTGCTATGCTCTGGTGTTCATGCCAATAACAGAGAGACTCCTGCATTCCAGAAGACGGCTTTCTCCCACTTTTCCTGGTTTTGTTTTTCCTTGTTTTTCAGCATGCTGCATAACTTCCTTTCTAGTCAGTGCTTATTTTTAGCTTTAATTAATAAGATTTTATGTTCTCCCTGTCTATTTAAGTTTTTTGCCAATTAAGCCAGAATCTGTTTCAATTTTTTTTCTTTTTTTCTTAAGGTAGAAAATGCAGTACTATTTATTTGTCTTAGGATAAGTTTGCAAGATAAAAATTTAGCATGTTGAATAGAATTTGAGTGTCAGATAAAGAATAATTAGCTCATACAAGCAGATTACATGGCACATGTGGGTTTTTTTTTAAATTATTACTTACTCGAGACTTAATTTTAACTAGTGATTCTATGTTTTTATTTCTTAAATCCAGAAACCCTCGTTTTTAAATATAGGGTTCCCTCTGCAACTCCTTACCTCAAATTATATGTGGTATAGGGAGTGGATCAAGGAATGGCGCTGAATCAGGCTGGGTTTGTTATTGGAGCTTGTGGGTTAGTTTCCCTGGTCTCAGATTTCTCCTTTGCAATATGATCATATGAGGGCAAGTATCCTTTCTATTCATATCCAGATCAGAAATCTATAAATTAAATGTGTCTTGTTTGTGAATGTCCTTGACAGAACCAAAGATACATCATGAGCCAGAGTTGAGAACTGTTGATCTGAGCTGACTCTCAAGAAAGTACAGGCAGAGGGGTTAGACCGGTTTCCACCAGGGAGGTTTCTGAGAGGCTAAGCGTGCAGGTCACATTTTATGGCTGTTTTGGAATTTGGCAGCAAGAGAGTCTGCCCTAGACTTAAGAGGTCGAGAGTATTTCCCATTGAGTCTGTGTGCAAAGGAAAGACAAACAGAGTATCCTGTAGCACTGCGAGCCATGGGCTATGCTGGATACATCATGTTGACTGCCAGAACTATGTGCCAGGGTTCCAGGTCCCAACAGAGATGACTCATCTAGCAAGACTGGCTTTACAAGCTTCACATTTTAATGGGTAAGCAATTTCCACACATGAGCCGAATACACTGTTTTGCATTTGGAGCTGGGAGTTATACCATGGGAAAAGCTTTGAATTTTGTCAGATTGGGTTGCAGATCCGTAGTTCATCCCCACGCTGGTGTGACATTCAGTGATCTACGTCATTAGAAGAGATGCTCAAAGTTAATGAGTACTTATCATGTTTTAGAGAGACATGTTTTGTTTTGTTTTTTTTTCTGATCCCACCAGTAAACTTTCACATTTCTGAGACATCTCAACATCAGTTGTGATTATAACAATTCTTGTCATATAATTTTGTGTTTTGTTGTTTTAAATGAGTAAGCTAATGTTAAGAAGGGATAAAGTCTGGCCAAGGTCACATGACATGCAGCATAGAAGACTTAAAATCAAGTCAATCTGATCACAGACGTGTGATCTTTCTACCCATTGCTGCAGACCTACACATTTTCTCTTTTGCTTCAGCCCTTTCCATCTCTAAACCTTTATCTTTCCAAGAGTGTGAATGCCTCGGTTACTGTATAAAGAAGACAGTGGAGTACCTGGCATATTTTATCATAAAATTGTTACTTTCTGCATTCTTCATTTGGCAGTAGTTAAAGTGAAAAGAGAAATTAGTGGCTCCTGGAACTCAGGCATGTGTGGGCACAGCTGCCTTCAAGGGTGGCTGGATTCAGCATGTATAAAACGACCTGTGGCCCTCTGCTCAGCTTCCGGTTGGATCCATCTCAGGGTCTGTGCTATTTGCTCTCCTCTCTCAGAGCTTTGATGTGTCTATAGACCCTATCTCACAACTGCAACTCATTCAGTTACAGTGGAAAAGAAGGAAGCCTTCCGTCTTAGTCAGGGTTCTAGTGCTGTGATGAAACGCCATGACCAAAAGGCGAGTTGGGGAAGAAAGGGTTTAATCACCTTACACTTCCAGATTTCTGTTCATCACCAAAAGAAGTCAAAACAGGAACTCACTCAGGGCAGGAGTCTGGAGCTGACTGCAGAGGCCATGGAGAGGTGCTGCTTACTGGGTTGCTCAGCCTGCCTTTTTTATAGAACCTAGAACTATCTGCCCAGGGATGATACCACCTTCAGTGGGCTGGGCCCTCCTCTGTTGATAACTAAGTGAGAAAATGCCTTATAGCTGGATCTCATGGAGACATTTCCTCAACTGAGGCTCCTTTCTCTCTGATGACTCCAGCTTGTGTCAAGTTGACATACTAAACCAGCTAGTACACCCCTTTTTCTCCAGAAACTTGAGCCAACTTCCTCCACTGGCCAATCTAAAGCTAGGGCAAGGCAATCCAGGCATACCTTTAGAGGAGGATTGGGTCATTTCCATGCAAACCATGTTGGCTGTATGTAAAGAGATGGGTTACCCAGAGGAGTTAGAGAACCATTGTTAAAAGCAAAGCAGGCAGAGATGAATACCTGGTGTCTGTGGTGAGCTATATTCTCTATAATTCAGAAGCAGATTTCAAGCTCTCTGAGTAGGCTTAACTATAGAATTACACAGAACCTCATAGTCTAAAGTATGTTTTGTAATCAGACCCCCAAGAATGAAATCCCAGCTCCTGTCACTTGTTAGCATGTGATCTTTAGCAAGATCCTTAATCTCTCAGTTTAGCATTCCTATTTTGCAAAACAGATAAAAATACCACTCTACAGGATTGTTGAGGACAGAAAAGGAGTTAATATTCTTAAATATTCTTAAAGAATTTCAAACAGTGGCTTATAGTAAGCTTACATATGTGTGTGTGTGTGTATACATATATATATATATATATGTATATATATTGCTGTTTTCTATGATTAGGTTAACAATTAAAAACAAAGCAAATATGAACAGAGCTGCAAATATGTTTTTCTGTTTCTACACTAATTGCAACTAGCTCATTTTCCCTTGCAGTGAGTGATAAGATGACACTTAGCATAAGTCCTTCTCATATTAATCAGGACGGATTAGGATCTACTGCAATAAACAAGCAGTCCCCACACCCTGGTGTGTTCATACAGTAAACTATCACATCTAATTAACACCGCACGCATGGCCACAGAAGGTCACCTGGGGACTCTAAGCTACATGGTTATTTTCATGTTCAGATACTAAATGTCAGAAAAGTCAGAATCTAGGGCACTGTTGCTTTTTGTGGCAGAGAGCAAGATAAGACAGTAGAGATTTACAGAATTTTTTTATTACATTAATTATAAATAATAGTGGATTTCATTCTGAAATTTTCATACATGTACATAATTATTTCAGTCATATTTACACACTCCATTACCCTCTCTTGCTCTTTCCTGTTCCAGCTGTCCAATTTCCCTTCTCACTAGTGCCCAGACCTCCCCCACTTCGACTCTCAAATCTGTTTTTCAAAGACTCAATGAATTCCATTAGTGTTGCTTGTTTACAGAAGTGAAGGTTGTAAATTTAGAGCTCCTTCCCTCATGTAACACACATCACTCCTTACCATTCCATTGGGAAAAACAACTTCTGCAGCTTCCTACAGTGAGAAAATCAATTCATGGCCAACATGGAAAACGAAAGGAAACTCTATGGCCATTCCTAATTATCCTAGTATCATTTGTTGATATTGATGCAATGAAGTTCTGTGTCTGCAATAGACCTTTTGATGAATTTAATTCTAATGGCTCTTCCACTGTATCTAGTCCTCATCTTTATTCAAAATAGTACAGTACTGACTTATTGAGTTTAGGGTAAATGGATTCTTTTGGATGTGTTTCTTCTTAAGGAAGGTGAATGAGAACAAGGAAACAAAGAAGAACAGTGCTATGAAAACAGACTTGTTAGTAGAGTAATAGTAGATAATTACTTTATTTTTCATAAGAGTGAACTATAATACTCTTATAAAAGGTTAAATGAGATAGCATATCCAAAATTTTAAGTTTTGTTTCTAGTGCAAAACTAATACATGGTTGGAGCCCCATCCTCAAGGAACACCTCTGTTTGAATAATAGTAAGTCCTCACTGAGACCAAGGGTAGGAGCTTTGGATTCATCAAAGGTGGGAGGATGTAGCTGGCTTCAGCCATAGACCATGACTAACAAAGCTTCCCTTCTTTTGACCACCTTGGAAATATGATTCCATCTTGAAGGAAGTTGTAGCATGACTGCTGGCAGGCAAGGAGGAAGGCAGATGTGTGTGCTACATAGTACAAAGTGCTAACACTAGGGGCCTGAAGCAGATAGGCTTTTGTTTTGTTTACTATAAGTTGTTCATCTGGGGATGGATCTATGAGATACGTTTCCGTTATGGAGAAAAATGATTACAAGGGTTTGTGAAAGCAGAATAGATCAGAACCAACTTCAGGCTTCCAATTCTGGGGCCTCTGCAAGGTGTCAGATGGGGCAGAAGGGCCAAAGAGCAGATGGAAGAATTCGTTCAAAACTTTCAGTTCAGTTCTGTCTGATAATGTACATCGCTTTGGGAAAGCCACTGGAGAGTCAGCAGTGTAAAGCTTGACACAGGAGAGACCTCAGAGAGAGGCAGAAGACATGCCTGAGTTCTTAATCCTTATGAGATAGGAAAAACATTTAGAAACATGTAGAATAGAATACAAACAACCACTTCTGTGTCCATACAGACCCAATGCATCCTGATGTATTGATTTTACATCTTTTAAAAAGAAAATATTTCTAACCAGTTCAAACCTAATCAGTTCAAATAACCTCATTAGTCTTGTCTTCTTTTTTCTTTCTCCAGAGAAAGTGGCGGTATAATATCTGCCATTGATGTATAAGGCAGGTGTTCATGAAGGATACACAACAGTACAAAATTGAAGCTTTTAATAAGTCCTTCACACTTAGTATCTTCCAATATTCTTTAGAAGCATCTTTGTTGATAATGACCCATTCATTTTAATTGGTAAGCAGCATCTCACTGAATGAACAAACAGACGTACAATAATTTACATCTCTATATGAATATATAGTTTGCAGTTGTTGATTATTATATTTGTCAGGGATAACCTGCATCCTTGGTTTTTTTTTCTTTCTCACTTTAAATACTCTTTCAAAAAGATTAAACATTAAGTTCCACATTTTCTAGAAGAGTTTTCCATGTACTCTTTACTGTATTAAGAAAAGTTATTTGAAATTTCTAGATTGGTAGCAACTTTTATTGTTTACTAATTACTTTTTTTTAATCTAAAGAGGTGATCATTTCAATGTTCTCTCAGTTTGATGCTGTAGTGAATTCTTAGGGTCATAAGGCAGATGTAACATGTTGAATAATAATAACTCATTGCTCTTGCAGATGAAATTCTGATTTCATATGTGACAGCACTGACAAGAGGTGTATGATTACATGCCTTTATTTTTTTTCATGTTTCCTTTCAGCTAGAAGTGCCATCCTGGTCCAGCAGAGTCAATGGCTTGTAAATGAATTCTGTTGTGAAGATGGTAGGCAGAAGCTGAGGGAACACATAGCAGGTAAAACCCTTCATTTCTAACTGTTTCCTTAAGCTTGGGATCCATATTGGAATAGGCAGCAGCCTTACATGAGAAAAAGGCTTTTAAAAATAATCACTACTAGCCACACATGGTGGAACACACCTGTAATCTCGGCCTTTGGGAGGCTGAGGTGGGAGCATTGTGAGTTTGAAACCAGCTTGTACTGGAACATCCCATCCCAGAGGAACAAGAAAATCACTACTGATGATATATCAGTAGGCAGTGACAGCAAATGGGCCTCCACCTTTCTTGTCTGAGCAAAATAAACAACTATTTAAGCCATTGTGAACAACTTTGCTGTTGCTTAAACATGCACACATGCCTAATGAAGTTTCAATGATAAATCTATGTGATCTTGAGTAAGCCTTACTCCTTCACCATGCATTGAAAATACAGGATTCTTTTAACAGGATTCCCGTGTACTCAGCTGATACATTATTTAAGGATTTTGTGTTTGTACTCATTGGTGAGACAGAGAGAGAGCTATACTCATCTCATTAAATGAAATCTGTGTTCTGCTCAAAAAGGCCTGCATGAGAGCAACATTTCCTCTCTCCTAATCTTCAGAACAGTTCATAGAAATGGATTCCTACAAGTCAATATCAAAAACATTTTTAGTGAGTAAAGTTCTCATTGTTGGTTTAGTTTTTTGAACAGTTTTGTGTGTGTACATGTGTTTCCATGTGTGTGCATGTATTACATAAAATATATAATGTTATTAATAATAATAATAAATTTAAAGAGTTTCAACAATCCTGGAAAAAAGTTTGGGGTCACATTTTCTGAGGGCCTTGCTCTCTTCAATGTGTCTGAAGCTGTCCCTTGTTATATTCTTAACATTTTGTGTACTTTTCCCCACGGTCAACCTTGTCAGCCTATATGCTACATTAATCTTTGAAACATTCTTCTTTGCCCACAATATTTTCTGCACTTACTATTTCCTTCCATTCGCTTCAAATGTACACTGCTGGTTTTGCCTCAAACTGATAACTTTTCTTGTTTTTGATCTTTCCTATTTTAAATGTTATCTATTTATATGCCTAAAAATACAATTTTGTCCTTATGTCTTTCTCTTCATGCTGATATTTCAGCCAGTGATTTCACCTTCATTTGGCTCCCAATATTTATCAAAATTTCTTCCAGTTTCTGCATTTAGCGCAGGTGACTTTGAAGCACCTCTTTTGCTTTTTACCCTGAGATTTCTTTTCCTTGTCTTTTAAATTTATTTCTGATTTATTGCGGTACCTCCTATGGAACATAGCTGTTCCTTCAGGGACTGAAGAAATTCCCTGGCCAAAGACTGGTAAATTTTGCATATGCAAATGGTCTTTGGAAGACTCACACCTGGTCAATCAGATCAAAGCTTTTGGCCAAGTTCAAGTTTCTTATAAGCTCAACTGGTTTTTGTTTTTCTAACCAATTTTCAGGGAGCATAACTCAAGAACATTCACTATGCTATGAAGTGAAGTGGAAACGTAAGGGTGCTTTGGAAACTCGGTTGTGTTGGATACTGTGCTGCTAAGACAAACTTGTGAAGGAGTGTTTCATTGAATGGGACACAGGTGAAAGACTAAGGCAGACTCATGATGGAATGTTTCACTGCAGCAGACACAGGAGAGAAGAGGTTCTGCTAAAGCAAGGATGTGAAAGGACACATGATAAAGGATTCTTCGCTAATGACACACCTGCATTGGTCCACCTTACATTGCATAGTTGAGTTCCATTTGTTGGGACTCCACAGAGAGAAACACACCAAAAAAACTTCTGGTGGTGTGCTGCAGTTTCTTGCTGCTTCCTCAGACTCAGGCTGATTGGCAGAGTGATGTCAGCTGAGATAGACTCATGTACTGAGGCAAGACATGTGAAGGATACATGGTGTTTGGAGAGAGTATGAAAAGGACTCAATAGATAGTGACTAAGCTTGGCTTGCTTACAGAGCTAGCTGTGCAATGCTTGTTCGTCTCCTGTCTTCACTGATCTTCCCATCACGGAGACAGGCACAGCTAGGAACTTCTCCAGAAGTTCCTGTTGGCCCTGGTCCCTCCTGATGACTTGTGCGGAGGCTGAGGCCTGGCTGTCTCTGCTAGGCAGTGTCACCACTGCTGATTCATATTTGCTAACCTGACTCTACTGGACTAGACTGTTTGTATATCCATGAAGTGTTTGCGAGTGGATGGAGCTGCTGCCGCTGAACCGTACATTTCTAGGCAACATAGGCTGGAGTTTCTCCAAAGAGCCATTGCTAAACAGGTCCACTCCACACACACCCCCATATCCTTTCTTTTCCGCTGCCTCTGGTGGGTGGTAGGCTGAAGGGGAGGTTAAAACATTTCAGAACCTTCATTAAAAATAGAATTAAAAAAATTAAAGTTACAATGCTGCTATATAATCTGCCTTATTTTCTTTACATACTTTGAAAATATATTTGCGAGGCACCCAGGAACAGGGTGAATACATCTCTACTGTTAGATAGAATGAAGGTAGGGGCTGGGAAAATGGCTCAACACAAACCTGATGACCTGAGTTTTTTCCAGAATTATGGTGACTTAGTAGTACCAATGGTTGTCTGTAATTTCAGTTCCTATATGGGAGGAAATGGGAGATGGAGACAGGAGAATCTCTGGACACTCACAGACTAGCTTGCCTGACATATGATGCAGTAAGAACTGGATGGAACACAAGGACCAACATTCAATGTTGTCTTCTGACTTCCACATGCATGCCCACGGACATATAAGGACACAAAATACACACACACATTATACATATATTTTTTACACATATATATCACATGCATACATCACACACAAGCATGCAGATGAAGCAAGACATAAGAAAGTCACCATTTTTTTTGTTCCTGAAAGTTTATTCAGTCTAATGATAATATCGGTACACTGATATATTATGCTTTGCATAAAACATGTTCTAAACATTTACTATATAATGTCAAACACTCCTAGAAGATACTGTGCATAACATCCCTGCCCGTTCCTTCTTTTACTTTCCAGTCCCAGAAGAAAACATTCTGTGCTAAGGAGCCATCACTTGTATTGTAATGCTAAATTCCATACCAGAAGATCTAGGCCTACCAGTGACTTCTCATGTTTACAAGCTTTTGCTATGTAAACTTGTTCCTTGATTTAAAACTACTAGTTAAATAAAATTGGCTGCTGCCAATTACTGGAGGGATTAGAGGTTCATGGGGTTGGGGTTGACCTGGTAAAAGGGGAGGGACAGGGGAAGAAGGAAAAAGAACAAGGGGAGAGGAGGAAGCTTCTGTAAGGGGATATGGATGACAAGCACATGGCCTGCAGAAACAGCAAGTTTCTGGGGCACACCTCTGGGGAGGTAGCCAGGCCAGCAGTTAGAAGAGTAGATTAGGGATTGCCCCCCTCCCCCAGTAATTATCAAACCATAATGAACTAACCATAGTCTGAGTCTCTGGTTGTTCCACATTTTGGTGCACCTTAAGTTGAGCATAGAACCAAACTATCTGAGACAAGTTAACCCGGTAGAGAGGGGTAGAGAGGTAAAGGCAGCTTTGGTGCCCTAAAACGCAGCTTTGAAGCTACAGCTGCTTGGGACCAGCTAGACTACAGCACCTCGGAAGAAACTCAGGCTGCCATTCTCCCAAAACCTGCACTCTGCCCTGGAAAGCCCGCACTCTGCTTAGTGGAAAGCACAGCGTGTGCTGAGGCCCCCGGAGAAGAACAGCAAGCTAGTCTGGGTCCATGAGTCCCCCAGCCCGCTGTCTCGTGAGACAACCATGTGTGGCGGGGAACATGGGCCAGAGACTACTGGCAGGTGCCAGGGGATGGAGGCCTAAAGCCGCGAAATAGATGGGCAAATTGGAGAGGCCAGGTCAGGGCTGGCAAAAGGCAGAGCAAGGAGCCCTGAGCTATCTGAACAGCTGAAGCCGGACTAATGAAGCACAAAGTAGGAACTAAAATGCCCCAAGAGTCTAAAATACTGATAAGGCACTGAGTTTAAAGAACAATATGAGAAAGAGGAGATAAGTGTAAAAGTCATAGAGAGACATATTTGATTTAAATGTAATAAAGTCTATAGGGATGTGTTTTGAAATTATTAAAAAAAATTGTATATTTGGTATGGAAGGAAGCACAATGACACAGTGCTTCTGGATTCGATATGATCTTGCCTCCCTTATCAGCATACAAATGGCTTTTTTTTCCAATATTACAGTTTTGTATGTCGTCTTTGGAAGAAATCAAAATAAGACAGACTTGGAGAAAGAAGAGACTGAGGAACTAGATATTAAATTAGAGGCAATAAAACAGAGGTTAAAAGAATCTTTAAATCAAAATAGGAAACCCTCAGAAGAATCCAATCTGGAACTTAGAAAAACATCCAAAATGTAGTTCCAGACAGGAAGGTTCCACGGGGGCTTGAGAAATAAAAATGGCAGCCCAGAAAGATACAATATATTGAATTAAGAATCTAGATTCTGCTTATTGATGCTAACTTAAAGCAATGACATACAATGTATTTTATGCTTCATTTTATAGAGTTTGGAGAGTTGAAGTATGTGCACAAATTGATACATAATAATACAATTGATACTTGTTCGGAGTTCCAGTGCACTTCCGCCTAGAGTCCAGAGGAGGAGGATTCTGAGATGGCGTACTTATTAGAGATGATGGCTATCTTGGAGATGCCTTTACAGATTAAAACTGATGACGCTCAGTCGTACATGTCCATTAAAATACACCAATTTTATGAACGTTATGGCACGAAGCCTATTCTGGATATAGGTCAAGCTATTATAAAAAGACCTAACAGTACTTTTAAGGAAATGCACATAGAACAGAAGGGTGGGTATGATATCTCAAGGATGGTTTAAAATGTGCTTTTTTTGAAGTTAACATTTTTAAAAGTCAGTGAGAAAAATAGCACAACTGCTAAGATGAACTGGATTTTAGAAAGGACTGCTGAATTTGATCACCCTATACAAGTCTTAATTCCAAAATGGAAGATAGGAGAAATGTTATGTTGGGGAGGAGATTTTTACATTTGTTCTAACAAGAAAAGAAAAGCTTTATTTTCCATCCAAATTATTGAAAATAAGACCCTCTGAAGATCTTGGCTACAGACAAAAAATGGAGGATTGGCAAGATCAACAAGACAGAACAGAAGTTCAGGAGGACAGCCCTGGCAGGATTCACTGTCAGGGATGCTCAGAGGCCTCTCTGCTCGATCCTACCTCAAATGCAGCAGAGCTGTTTCCTCTAAAGACATTTTCAGAACAGCTAGCTCACTCGGTTCAGCCTTTCAGAACTGTTCCAGTTAGGACTACAACTAAGCCCTGAACTTTCTCAGCACGGAGACTGGACAACAAATGGCATCAGCTAGCTTTTGTTTTACTTAACCATTTTCCCAATTTCCTTTTGGGGCTGTTTAAGGCTTATTGTATATATAAGGGTTGTGTGTGTCTTTTATCTGGGAACTGAATGATCAAGGTCGTGTAAAAACCACAGATTGGGGTTAAAATTTTGTTTGTTGGTGTACATGCAGGTACACGTGTGTGTGTGTGTGTGTGTGTGTGTGTGTGTGTGTGTGTGTGAGCCAGAAGACACCTTGGGTGCATTTCTTTAAAGTAGTCTATCTTTCTTTTAAACAAAGGATTTCTCACTGGCTTCGTATTTGCCTGGAAAGCTCAACTGTTTGACTGGTGAGCCTTGGAATTTGCCCTCCTCTCCAGCATTCTGCAATGCTGGAATCTCAAGCACAAGTAAACATTTTAAAAGTACGTTCTGGGGAATTGAACTCAGGTCCTTATGCTTGCTTGCAATCACTTAACTGACAGCTATCTTTCAGCCCATGTTGACAGGTTTTATGTGTGGCTTTATTATTTTCTTAAGAAATATTAGTTATTTCACTTGTTACATATGCTGCATCTACTTTATCCATTTCATTAAAAAGTTTTATTATGAATCCATCTTTTTTATACCTTAAATATTTTATTTTGATAGTTGAGAATTTTATTAAGATTTGTACACTCATATTTTTAAATGATATGGGAAATATTAAAAACATAAAACAGCACTTTACTTGAGAAGAACATTAGGAACTAAACAAATAGCACCTTGGGACGAGGGACCAGGGACTGGAGGGAAATTTGGAATAGCTCTCTGCCCTGGTTCTATAATACAAATATGTTCCATAAAATTATCAGCAAACTTGTTGTTAATAAACATTCTTTTTTGCATGCAAGGGTGAGCACCATTGTTAAAACTATCTTGAGAACAGGCATTTTAGTAAAGGAAATTATTGCTGACTGTGTGAGCTTACTTTTTTTAAGGAGCTGTTAGTGTGTGGTTTTGTGAGTAGTACTGTGAGCGCTGTGTTGAGATGCACCCTTAAAGAACTCATCACAGCAACAGGGAAGATTTGTGACTGCCACAATGTCAGGAGCTCCCTTACAAATCTTTCTAGAAGCTGCCCTCAGTTCAGCTGATGGATGCAGTGCCCAGTCATTTCTCATTTGAATCTTGCTATTCTCCACTTCTATCCCTGTATCTGCCTCCCTGAGCCTCCCTCAAAAAATTGAGGACTTGGATCTAACTAAATTATAAGTGAACTGGGGAGAGTGCTCCCCAGTGGCAGCTACTTCCCCTTAGCACCTTAAGTATATTCATAATATTCTTTGGTCTCTTGTAGAATGTACCCTATAGAAAAAGTTCCAGGCAAACCATAAGTCTTACCAACCTGTGTTATTGTTCTCAAATCACCATGTCTCAGAAAGTCTCTCTGAGCCTACATTTGATGAAACTACTTGTACCCAATGTACAGAACTCTAACATCCCCAGCACAGGTGGATGGTCTTTTAGTTGGGAGGCAAAAAAGTACCATAGTCCTACATCATTAAAAAATAAAGTAGCAAGGGTGCTAAAGTCTTGGTCCTTTTCAGGACATTATATGGATTGTAGACACAAAGTCTCTTGTTAGCTATGTGGGGACTAAGGATCTACAGATAGGAGCATTATTTTGTGAGCTTCATAAATATCATCAAGTATAGATGATAAGTTCTAAGGCTTTTCTGAACAATGCCACGGTTACTGGAGGATGTTCATAAACTCTTATCTGCTAAGAAATTTATTTATCTGACAGGCATAGATTCCATGATCAAGCTCATCAAGCATCAGCTTTGGGCTGTGACAGAATTAGGTTCATATCACAACTCCATCACTTTCGTAGTTAACCATATAATTTTGAGCAGAATATAATTTATTTATAGTTATTTCATGATAAAATTACAATTACCTCACAGATTTTTGTGACTACAATGGTTTAAAGTCTCATCAACATTTTTAAATGAAGTTTTATGGGTTCCCAAACCCCAACCCTGACAACCATTTGTGTCTTAACAACACTATACTCCATATGCATCTCTCATAGTTAATATCAATTAGGACCATGCAACCAAGCAAGGTAACACCTTTATCAAATGTTTCATATTTTTGCTATTTTGCTTCTAGTTAAGTTCTTCTATAACTATCATATTCACATAATTTTAATGCTAAACTAAAACAATGAAACACAGCTCTATAAGAAAAATCATGAGACAATGTAGTTTGTAGAGCAGTGAATGGCATTTCCAGATATTTCTAAATCAAAACTCTGTCTTGGGAAGAGCGTGTCAAAATCCACCTTTAGAACAGTAAAGATGCCACGGAAGTTCCACTCCTGAACCCTAGTGCTCTGTGGCCTACAAGAACTCCAAGCCAGTCATAATAACTAACATGCATGGGGAGGACAATGAAATGAAACAGCCTGGAAAGTTACAGCCAATGCAGTGAGTCCACATATGCTCGGTAGACTTACATAGCACATGCCTGGCACATGGACTATTCAATGAACAGAGTTATTACAGTTCCCTACTATGTCTTTGTCATTATTCCAGTCAAATTTTATATTTGATTCTAAAAAAAGATAAAAACCTAGATGTTTTTTCCTTAACCTTGTCATTTATAATTGATTTCATGTTTAAATAGCTCCTACTCTGCCTTTCTAAAGGAATTTAGATTTAATTTGCATCTCCTCTACACCGTCTCATTCCCATCTCTCCACAAAATGAACCTATTTGTAGAGATATATAATTGGCTTATGGCTTCAGCAGGAGCCAATATGTTATTAAGTATTCATATTTCCAAAAGAAGATAAATTGGTATGTTAACAATGTTGTATGATATAAAAGTTGGATAGTCAAATCATTTCCTGTCTCGAATTCTTTTCCAAAGAAAAAGTCTTCAAAACTCATTATATTTCTAACACATCCATACTTGTTGCTATATTCAAATTTCTCCCTACGTTTTCTTTAACATGATTTTCTCTTGTTTAAGTGACCTTTGTCCCAAATCTCGGAGCTGGTGTATAATGAGCAGGAAACCTGTTGTCTGTGAAAACTGTGAAGAAGTAGCGTTGGAGATTTTAATGAGAAAATAGCGGGAGAAAAAATAATAAGAGAATGCAATATTCATTTAGACTGAATTATGGATAAATATTTACTTTAAGAACAAAGCAGGATCAAGTCTTTGCCTCGCTGGCACAGATGCTGCCCTTTAAATGTGCCTGTGTCAAGTCACAGGGAAAAGCGAACAATAACTCTCTGTGTTCTTCTACCTCTCCTGGGCAGCAAATGGAAAACTGAAGACGTTGCCAAACGTGACCATCAGCCTTGCTTCTCCACTTTAATGTACAGACTCCATTCTTCTTAAAAGAAGCAATGGGTCGTGACTTCCTGAGAGGTCACCGGTGCCGATTTCAGCAGTGCGCACTGCATGGTGACATTTGGTTGTTGCCGCCAGGTACATACTGGCATGTCTGCCACCAGAGCAGTCACCGGTGGCCCACTGAGTCAGCAGCATGCACCGGTGGCTTATGAAGCATGTCTGCAGGACTTCACGGTGCAAGTCTTCCTGTGCTTAGTGGTGAATCTAGACTCATAGCCTTCTAAAAAGGATGTTCAGAATACAGGATGCTCAGAATATAACTTGATACTTGGAGATATTGACATAAGTGGAACTGACCGGAGTGATAAACATGAAGAAATTCAGATCTGCAGGAAAAATTATTCATAATTGCACCCACCACCACTACCGTTTTCGAAGGAAGCATAGATCACCCCCAGCCATACCAATCTTATGAGAGCTTAAAAAAAAAATCTTTAGCTCAAAATTAAGAAATAATATCTTTTAGGTTTAGGCAGTATTTAGGTTTGTGTTAAAAAATGGTACCTGAAATCATGCTTTAAAAAATTCTTGATGATGTATACACAAAGGTAAACATTTGGGGTGTAGATAGTAATACACCAAAGAGGTCTATTACTTAGACGTAACCATTGTCTAAGCTGGATTATCTAGTGAGCGGCAGGAAGCTCTCTAG
Organism: Montemys delectorum; assembly: GCA_019843815.1. Taxonomy (NCBI): domain Eukaryota; kingdom Metazoa; phylum Chordata; class Mammalia; order Rodentia; family Muridae; genus Montemys; species Montemys delectorum. Next base: position 15,655 of record JADRCD010211537.1, on the reverse strand, counting down.
GGGTGGATGCTGCCAACCTGATAGTGCAAAGGTGAGAAGGGAGAGTGAGGCTGGAGTGGGAATACTGCCAGCCTCTCTCTCAGTCACATCCCAGGAGAGCAAGAGCATTCAGGATCTTACACCTCAGGATGTAAGACAGAGAGTATCATTTGGTTCCCCTCTGGGTAAGCAGTTCATCAAGTATGAAAATAACGCCAATAAGAAAATAACGCCAAACCATGATATGAAATATAATGGGGCACACAAGCAGGTAGATGGCAGGCCATGCCAAGGAATCCCCTGAGAAACCACGCCAAGAGACAGACCTGGTATAAGGGGGATTTATTTGGGGGAAGGAAGGGAAGTGAGGACCTGAAGAAGGGGTAGAGGCAGACAGACACAAAGGCAGAGCCATAAGGGCAGACAGGGGGCAGGAGGTTGGTTCAAAGTACAGAAAGAAGGAATACATGGAAACACACAGAGAGAGAAAGAGAGTGAGAAAGAGCTGAGGTGGCAACGAATCCTTATTATAAGGCAGCGTGTGCACCACCGCACCTGGCAGCAGGTGATGACGTAGGCCGTTGCTACGCTCAGAGGAGCATAGCGGAATCGCCATGTGTTTGCCAACATTACTGACTTTTCATTTCTTTGGAATGTGAAAACAAACTTAAAGAGCATTAACTAAATTTCACTTCTATCATTTTGTGAACATTTATCATTCACAAAATCCTTTTAAGTCCATTGCCTGGGTAGGTTGCCCTCATCACATCCCTGGTGGGATTGCAAAAGATTGTTGCTGTTCCCTCTTTATAAGTGGATGGAAAAATGTGCTTCAAGAGCTGAAGTGAGTTGTCCACAATCAAATTATCCCTGTTTAAACCAAGATGCTGACTTTGTCTTCTACACCCATAGCCAGAGCATTTTGTCCACAACTCCTCAGCTTTACCTTTCTTTTCTGGGCTTTTGACACAACCAGCAAAACTCATCACGCCCAATATCCCCACACAGTCTTCACTGCGAAGGACTCACAGAGCTTTTAGACACTGTAATGGCTGTCAGTTTGGTTTAAGGTTTACATTAACGGGATGGTGAAAACTTCTCTGCCAGGCTGTTCTTGCCTAGGACAAGCACTTAACCAATGTACCTGATAATTTGTGGTATGTACACTGATCCAGCAAGATGTGCTGTCGTTTTATGTACATAGAAAAGTGTTCTGAAGTCAACGCAGGATAGTTCTTTGCAGAATGGGATCAATTTGGGCCCCCACTGTGGTTTCTCTGGGTAACATCTCCACTTGCAGTCTCCATGAGCGTAGAGCCAAAGCCCAGGGGCTTCTCTCAGTTTCTCTCCACTTTCCCCATCATGCTGGGAAATAAATGGTAGTTGCTCTTTTTGCCATGTTTTGTTTCATTTGTTTTACTTTAACAATGTGTTTAAATGGAAATAACCCAACAAACAGACCACTTTTCATAGCAGAAATAATAGCATTTTTTTCTGCAGAGTTCATGATCTCATTAGCCAAGATGCACAAGGTTCCACTTTTTAAAAACAGAGGAACACCCAGCAGAGATATAAGTACAAATGATGGCACCTCGAAGGATAGAATTGTAGGAAAAGTTAAAGGCAGTTTATTCTGACACGTTTCGATAAGCAAATCCCAGTTCTTATGCAAATAGGAGAGAAGGTGAGTGCCCTGCCCTGACCCCAACACAGACCCCCCTCAGCAGCCTATCCTCAGGTGATTAGAACTGTTAAGCAGAGTCCTGCCAGGGAAATTGCAAAAAAGGTTTAGAGCAAGTTTGTTACAGAGTCTGAAACGAAGATGTGAAAATGGAAAGAATGAAGGCAATAACAAACAGACCAAGAAGGGACAGACAGCCACTTGCTCTGGATCTGGCCCTGCTCCTTCAGGGAAGCATCAGCAAGAACCCTTTACTCACTTCCTGGATAAAGATACTGGAGCTAGGTGAGAGCCCTGTCCAAGGTCCCAAGGACTCTGATATAAATAGTGTGACCCTATCTCAACACAGCAAGGAGTTGCAGTGGAAAACTCAGGCATAAATTCAGTGGTAGCTCCTTTCTAACTCTTTGCTTTGAGCTTTAGTTTTCTTACCAGTAAAATTTCAAGTTTGGTGTTTTCTAATTTTTATCAACTGCTAGAGACAGTGACAGGGCAAGAATTGGGCTTGAAATTCATTGTAAAACATCCATACACAGCAATGGAAAGATGACATGGTGTGTCTTGTTTGTATATGGGCGAACATGGTAGAAACATTGAGATAGGACTACAAAGTTATTTCTGAATTCATAAACACTTTACCTTGAAACATCATGTCAAGCAGCAAACTGAAAAGTAATACTACTATCAGGCTCGGGCTCCTGAAAAATATTTTAACATTAAAGCTTAGGCATTCATATTATTATGAGAAACTGAAAGTAATGTAAACTAACAAAAAAAAAAAAGAGGTTTAGTTAAATAAACCATATTTTAGCCATATTAAAGATGTGTTAAATAAACTCAATGACAATGAAAGGTATCAAGCCAAGAAAAAGAAATAAGAACCAGGAAACCTCACTACACTAACACACACCAAAAAAAAAAAAAAAAGGAAAAAAAAAAGAAAAAAAAAACTGTGCTTGTTGCTGGGCAGTGGTGGCGCACACCTTTAATCCCAGCACTTGGGAGGCAGAGGCAGGCGGATTTCTGAGTTCGAGGCCAGCCTGATCTACAGAGTGAGTTCCAGGACAGTCAGGACTACACAAGAAAACCCTGTCTTGGAAAACCAAAACCAAACCAAAACGAAACAAAAACAAAGAACAAAAAACAAAACAAACAAACAAAAAACTGTGCTTGCATCCCCAGCATCAGAGTGCAGGGACAGCCACTTACTTTAAAGGCCAATGCTGGAGGGGGAGGGGATGATGCTTAGCCAGGCCTGCCAGCCCAGGTAACCCTCAGCCTCAGTGTTGTAAATGGACCACATAGTAAATGTGCGTGTGAATCAGTTCCTTGAGTCTGGTTTACAGAGGCAAGATACTTATCAAAAATGGCTCTATCATTAATTGTCAGCAAATGCTCTCCCATCTCTTACAATCTTTCTTCACTTGGCAATCATGAATCAAGTTTCTACAACATGTCATAGACTGTGCCAGATGGTTGTACTTTTTTAAAGGCTTAGATTTGGTGTTTATTTTCCAGAAGCTGTTCACCCCAAAGAGGAGAAAGACCACCTACCCAAATCATCGTGGCCAAGTTAATTAAAGCAGGCAATTAATAAAAGCAAGCATTTTGTTTGTGAACATGTGTTGATTCTCCCTAAGGTGGCATTCAAGAGATCAGCATTAGACATGGAGAAGATTAAGAGGTCACCATTGAACATGGAGCAGATAAATTTGTTATAGCTCAGGGGTAGTAGGTTTCAAATGGGGGGGTTCCACTGGCAAATAGGCAGGCTTATAGAAGCTGCACATAACAAAATGGTCATAACAAGGTAAGTCACCCATAACAACTTTTTGAAACAAAGGTAAGATTTTAAGATGGTTGTAACAACTTTTGAAACAAAAGTTGCCATTTCCTGAAACACACAGAACCATTTGTAGATAAGGGTTATATGTTGGGCATAGCTCAGTCATTGAGCAACAAAATCAATCATAAATAGGAATGAACCTAGTTTGTCTTTCCATAAGATGGGTTTTAAGCTTAAGATACAGACAAGATAGTTTATCAAAACACAGGGGTGATATGAGCAAACATATGGCATGAAACAGGATTTATTATTAACACCCCATGGGATGAGGGAGAGGAAGGAAGGAAAGAAGGGAGGAAGGCAGGAAGGGAGGGAGGAAGGGAGGAAAGAAACTATAGGGCAAAAGTAAGAGAGACCAAAGTACAGAGGATTTGTGGAGATGAGCTGGAAAGCCATGCCAAGAAGAGGGAAAGGGGTGTATTTCACAGATAAATCATGATCCCAGGAAGTTCTCTGAGTGACTAGATGTTAGGGGAGAAATCATCTTCTAGAATCATGATCAGAACATGCCAACTATCTGGTTTAAGCATCCCTCCATTGATTGCCTTTTGATACAATCCTAAATCCTGCAAACCAAGGCAAGACATGGGGCTTCTGATCTTCCCACTCCTCCCACTCCCTCACTCTTTCCCTACCCTTCCTCCATTCTTTCATGGAAATCAGTTCACTGTAGCTCAAGGGAAGATCTCTCCTTGGTTTCTTGAGCTTCTGTAGGGTGTTCACAATTTGTGACACTATTTGAGTTGTAGATGCATCACTGTATCTCTTCGTCACTGTACTAGCTGGTTTTGTGTGTCAACTTGACACAGGCTGCAGTTATCACAGAGAAGGGAGCTTCAGTTGGGGAAGTGCTTCCATGAGATCCAGCTGTGGGGCATTTTCTCAATTAGTGATCAAGGGGGTAGGGCCCCTTGTGGGTGGTGCCATCCCTGGGCTGGAAGTCTTGGGTTCTATAAGAGAGCAGGCTGAGCAAGCCAGGGAAAGCAAGCCAGTAAGGAACATCCCTCCATGGCCTCTGCATCAGCTCCTGTTTCCTGACCTGCTTGAGTTCCAGTCCTGAATTCCTCTGGTGATCAACAGCCATGTGGAAGTAAGCTCAATAAACCCTTTCCTCCCCAACTTGCTTCATGGTCATGATGTTTGTGCCGGAATAGAAACCCTGACTAAGACAATCACTTCATGCATGTCCACATCACTGCATCTCTGCCCCACTGTGTCTTTGTGTCACTGGGTCTCTGCCTCACTTTGTTTCTGTACCACTACATCACTGCATCTCCACAAGTCTCTGAACCACCGTATCTCCACACCACTGCATCTCCACACCCCTACATCTCCACACCACTGTGTCTCTGCATCCCTTCTACACAGCTTTTGACCTGGAAGTATTTGTCTGTCTCCAAATAATCTCTTCTCTCTCTCTCTCTCTCTCTCTCTCTC
>JADRCD010211537.1:0-10612 GCA_019843815.1 Montemys delectorum | reverse complement strand
CTCTCTCTGTCTTCTTTTCTTTTCTTTATTTTTTAAAAAAATATTTTATATTTTTGAGATTATAATATAATTACATTGTTTTCTCCTTCCCTTTCCTCTCTCTGAACTTTTCCATACATCCCTTCTTGTTCTCTTTCTAATTCATACCTTTTTTTTATTAATCATTGTTAACTACAAGTATTCTTAGATCTATAAATCCAACCTGCTCCGCATGTATATTAAATTGTATGTGTGTTTTGGGGACTGAATATTTTGTATTGGATAACCAATTCTTATGCTTCTCTCTGAGAAAGATTACCTCTCCTCCTTGAGCATCCCTTAGTTGGCTGCAGTTGGCTGAGGTCTTGTGGGCTTTCAGCATTCATGTTAGTATGTCTGTGGTTACTCTTCTTCAGCTCATGCTTAGGAAGTTGAGTTGATGAGACTTTATGGCTCTAACGTTCCTAAAGATACAATCTCACGAAAAATTCCCTGTTGCTCTGGCTCTTACAATCTTTCTGCCTTCTTTTCTGGAATGATACTCGAGTCTTAGGTGCAGAAGTTTCACTGGAGGCATATCAATTGGGGCTAGGCTCTGTAATTCGATTGGCTGCAATTTCTTGTAATAGTCTCTCTTGCAAAAATAAGTTTTCTTAATGAGAGTGAGGATCACAATTATCTTTGCATATAAGAAAATGTATTTAGTGTGTACTTATAGGTTATGCTGGTTTAGTAAAGGTTTTTCTTCAAGATCCATGCCTTTCCTAGCCCTAGGTAGCTGGCTAGGTTTCCAATACCAGGCATGACTGTTTCCTTGTTGAGCTGATAAGTCTTCTGTTCTTAAAGGGACACTAGCCACTGGCCCAGCATTCTTAATATAATTTGATTTTAACTGATGATATGATTTGGGTTATATCTATATAGTCTCTATTTCCAAATAAGGTGGGTTATATTGAGATACTGGCATTAGAATTTCAGTGCATTTTTTCAGGGGCAAATTGAATGCTAATTGTCTCTTCCTATACTGTTTAAGTATAACCAGCGCAACTAAGAGAATGTGAGGGAATACTGGCATGTGATTGGTGAGTTTGTGTCTACCTTGCTTTTTGCAGGTCACTTGCTCAGGGAGAAAGGAAGTTATATTGAGAAGACATTCTGACAGCCCAGTGTGCACTGGGACCTCCTAACAACACCTCTGACCACAGCTCTGTGTTCCAGGCAGCCAAAGCAAGCTCAAATAGCCTCCTCTACCTGCTTATATCTTGACTGTCTGATTCTGATTATGTTGGTTCTCAGCTCTGGTTCTCAGCTATCCTGAGAAGGGTAGCAGTAATAATTATGTACCAGTATCAAACTTGTGAGGTGACTTAGTATTCTTAGAGTTAGTACCAGGAAGAGTATAGCTGGGAGTCAGGTGAAAGAGCAATTTTTAGTTTTTTGAGAAGCCTTGATACTTAGTGCTATAGTGGCTGGACTACTTCACACTCTTAGTACTACTGTCAAGGTCTCCCTTCAGTACGGATCCTCACCATCACTTGTTGTGACTTATTTTCTTAAAGAATGCAGTTCTGTAGATTCTGAAAGGAAACCTCCATGTCATATTAGATGATCAATTTTAGAGGAAGTACCATGAGTTGCTGAAGAGACTGTATATTCTGTAATATTGGGTAGGTTGGTCTGTAGATGTCTGTACATGTTGATGATATCATTAAATTTCTCTGTTCGATTTTTACCAGGGATGACATGCTTATTGATGAAGTTGGAAGCATAAGTCATCTGCTAATATTATGTTGGGCTTAACCTGTGCCTTTACATCCAGTGGTATGAAATTGGAGTGCCTGTGTTTGTTATGTATATGTTCAAAACTATAATGTTCTTTTGGCCTTTACTTAATATGAGGTAAGTTTCATTATCTGTGACTAATTTTGATTTTGCCAAATATTAAAAAACTTTCTGCTTCCATTTTCTTAGAATTCCTTTTCCTATAGTTTCATCCTAAGGTCAAAACTATCTTTAATGATGAAGTACATTTGTTAAAGGCAACAGATAGATGGGTTATGATTTCTCATCCATCCACTAGTCTGTGGTTTTGGATTAAGGAACTTAGATCTACTAGCTATAGATTGTTTAGTATTCACACAAAAACATCTTAGGTATCACTTAAGTTAACCTATATATAATTCACCCATCCACATTACATATGAAAACATTTGATGACCTCCAGAGACCCCTATAAAGAAAGAATATTCTTGCTAGATTGGGCAAAGAAGACCTACCAATAAGTACAAGAAACTAATCACAGATTCATACAAAGATGTGAGCTGGGTTCAAAAACATGCTGAGCAAAAGAAGCCAGTCACAAGAAGCGTATAGTATATAGTTCTGTTTATGTAAAACTAGAAAAATATGTCTGTGCGTTTGATGAGGTCCCTTGTAGCCCAGGCCCTCTAAGAGCCACTCTCACCTGGAATCAGAGAAGCCTCTGTTTGCTGTGAAAGACAGTGGATTCAGAATCTTTTAACTGCCCAAGAAGCTGAATGACTTTTGAAGGCTCTTCTAAACAAGACATCTGAGCACCTCAACTAAAGCTCAGGGAACATTTCCTGAGAAGCTGAAATCAGGAGTCTTCATTCATTGCTTGCTACTTTACTACCTGGGACGTGACCTCTCAACTGAACCTTACTCTCATAAGTCACTCATTGGCCAATCCACTTCTCTACCAGACATTTTGTTGAGCTTCCACACCTGCATTAAGAACATTATGCTTAGAGACATACCAGCTGTATTAAGTTAGAGATTTCCAGATAAACAGAACCAACAAGATATATATGTGTGTGTATATATGCATATGTGTATACACACACATATATACACACACATATATATGTGTGTGTGTTTGTATATATATATGTATATATATATACATACATATATATATATATATATATATATTACAAAATGGGATGTATTAGATTGGCTTACTCAACAAAAGCTGAGTAGATCAGCAGCAGCCATCTGCAGATTGAAGGTGCTGAGAGCCTGGTAGCTGCTCACTCCACAAAGCCAGATGTCTCAGCAGTCCCAAGTGTGGCACTGATGGCCTGAAGGATTCCTGGAGAATCATGAGTCTTTAGCTCACATAAAGTAAAAAAGAAGAGATTCTGATGTCCGTGAAGGATTGGAGCAGAATGTCTGCAACAGAACAGATGTATTTACCAGTGGGGAATAAAGCCCCTGGGCAAGGCAGCAAGCATGGCTATACCTCAGATCTCCCGCTATTGGATGGTGCTGCACACACTCAGGGAGGTTCTTCACCAGCATGCAATTCTTCCTGGAATGTCCTTAAGCTCACCCAGAATCACATCTTTTAGGTGATTGCAGTTTGTTCAAGCAACATTAGCTATTACCTGTTTCAGGCACTGTAGACTGTCTTCTTTGACTCCTCCACAGTAGCAGCTCCATTACCCTCATCTGGTCAACTCTTCTTTTGACTTTGTCCACAGAACAAAGATAAAATAAAATCTCTCTCTGTTATCTTGCTCCCAATGATATGTAATATATACCTAAGGCTTTATTATTAGCCCCCATGTAACGCTGTCTGGTCTGATAATTGTTTAAGTATGTATGTCTCAACTTTCAAGATAATTTATGTGGGATTTCTGAGTGGTATTAATATAAAGATCAATTGTCTCATGGTACATGGCACTCAGGCGACTCCACCAATTTTTAACAGCTGATAATTCTGCAGTCTTGAGATAGTAGCATGTCTTTGGTTGGCTCCCTAGAAATTGAATCTGAGGTAAGGATTTAGAGACAAATAATTTACGCAGGACATGAGCCCTGAAAATGCTGGTACAGATGTTCAGAAATCAGTTAGACAAGAAGAGAAAGGGCATGAGGACAAGGAATGTTCCTGATCAAAGGTTATATAGATCAGAGCTCAGTCTCACTGGATACGAATACACCTTTGTGTTGTACAGTCCAGGAAACGCTGATCCTTGGGTCTTCATTCCAAGGACTAACTCAGTTGGACTTCAAAGCAAACGAAACATGCTCTAGTAGCCAAGGGAAGTGCCTGTAGTAAGTAACAGGTGCCTCCGTCAACTGCATGGTTGTTCAGAAGAGTGGGGAAAAGAATGTGTCGGGGCACTAGGAGTTTATTCTTCATAATCCTTGGAAGGCTTTATCCTGGCAACATTTATTTTGTGTCAACCATATGATTCAGCTCTGTTACATCCAAACATGAGTAAAACATGTGTTATGCTACTGGGGACAAAAGGGCCTACTTCTATTAACCACAGATGGAGCAGGCGAGAAGAAACCAAAGACTGATTCCATTCCAGTCCAGATTGGTGTGCTGTGAGTGATGTTGAATCACTTATAGACACTCAAGCATGAGTGACAATTCACAAAAGTTCCACTACTGAAGTCCTTGGGATGGCTGCCAGGCAGTGACATCACCATCTCTCCTAGCAATATTTTACTGCTTACAGAACTCTGACCTTGTAATTTTCAGGAGCTTCCTGAGGCTTGTAAGCCTCTCCACCCTCCCTCGGAGCATGGTGGAATGCTTCAATGGGGAGAAAATACAACATGTTTCTTGCTTGCTGGGGATGTAGCTCGGTTACTTCATCCAGAATAGGAAAAACAGAAAACTGAAAGTGAAAATAAGAACAGCCCAGTGTTTATTTCTGTTTAGTGTAGTCTGATGAAAGCCTGAGGTTGTTAGGCCCAGGAACTCACTATAGTTACCACAATAAAATGGCCCTCACACTGAATGGCTCACAGCCGTAGGCTGAGTGGACCGGATTTGCCCAGGAGTTTAAGGAAGCAGCAGGAGATACAGATGCCAGTCAACATGGCCTTACTACTGCTCCCCAGTGTATCTTTGGCTGACTTCTGTAAAAATCCACATCACTGTTTTATTAATACATGCCAAATATGTAATATGATTTTATATTCAAATTAAACTAATATTTGAACTGAAGTAAAAAGTCTTAGGAATGGGAGTCACCCCAGGGACTCTGCAAAGAAGTGAAGTGAGAAAGGCACCTATATTTTTGTGCTTCAGCCATAAAGTGAGCAGGCGGCCTGATCTGTAAATATCATAATTATAAAGCCATTTGCCACCTCTAATAAGAGGACTCTTCTTTCATAAAATATTAACTAAATATAATATCAGGATAATATCTTAGAACTGTCTTATTTTCTCGGTTAAAAAGTCAGCTAGTAACCATGGTGAACATCTTTAATGTGATGGGATCCCAAAACACCCTCCAAGCCCATAGTCACTGGGCCTTGAATTAAACAGCACATTTCCCCTGTTCTCTCTAGGTGATTTGAGGCTAAGTGCTTCTCCCTGTAAACATGTTAATTTGCTAGGCTTTTTTTCTCATCTCTCTGAATGCTTCTCAACTGAATGCACTGCAGTTGTACAGGCAGTTTTACCGTAATGGTGGTTGCCCTGGAAAAAAATTGTCAAGAAGAAAAAACCCAAATTTAAGTTGGGGACATAATTTGAAAACCCCCAAACTCTTTAGACAATGGGATTTCTTGTGCCAAATGACAGAAAAGGATCCTCGGTCTGTGAAAAGGAGGACGGCCAGCCTGAGTGATGTTTGTATGGTAAATGCATTTGAGGCTGCCCAGAGTCCCCAGTTCAGATTCAACAGCAGGTTGCAATCCAGGAATTTCTGCTGTTGCTCTTCCTCCGCCTCTTCCCTTTGCTCCTTTTCCCTCTTTTCTCCCCCTCCTCCTCCTCCTTTTATTTTTTATTTTTTTGATCTTCTTCCTTCTCCCCCTCTTCCTCCTCCACTTCCTCCTGTTCTCCCTCTTCCCTTTTTCTTCCCCCACTTCCTCCTTATGTTTTCCTTCTATGTCATATCCTTATATAAACATTTGTGCATTTTTACTGTGCTTCATCTTACTATTGATGCCATGAAACTTGCTTAATGAATTCAGTAGCTGACCCTGCCATGCATCTTGGTTATTATCTTTTCCTGTCCCATGGTAGCAGCCACTTTCTACCTAAATACCTACCCTAAATTGTTTTTTTAAGGAAAAGAGGCGATCCAGGGTGGAGAAGGGAGATGGTTATCTCACGGCATTATTTCAGACATGATGCTGTTTCTTACTGACCCCTCAAGTTAAAACGAGAGATTGAAAGACTATCAAGATGGCAGAAGGCCAAGGAGCTTACCTTCTTCCTTAGCAGCATTGTGTAGAAAATCCTTGGTTGGTGTTTTGAAATTGCCCAAGGGCCACATCCAGGAGCACATACTCATTGTTGATTAGCATCTCTTAAACGGTGCATCAAACTCTATTGATCTTGGTCAAAAAAAAAAATCCTTTCAATTTTCAAGGTCTTAGCAATCCCCATACTGTTCAGTAAGTTTTCAAGGTAGGTAAGGACGTGAGAGCACAGGTTTTATTTGCCACAGTCTGGGGCAAGCTAGAAGTGGCTCTCTGGCCCTTCCTTGACTCCCTTCAAGCACATCTAGGTTTTGCTTTATGTTAGCACACAACAGATTTTCTGAATAAGTGAATGAGCTCATAAGCTGAATCAAATATTCACTTATAAATATTGGAATCCTTTCAGGCAAATTATTATTCTTATATCATGAACAAATATTTAGATATATGTTACATACTGAATTATTATATGAATTGTACTCTTTTTCATTACCACATATAACATCAATGTTTATTTATGGCAAATTATTACAGGGATTTTATTCTATTTTCATTATTACATATAGCACAAATATTTATTTATGGTGTATCTATGTAAGTAGAGCAAAGGAAAATAATCAATATACATCATAAAATTGGTTCTCAAGATGAGACTCATTTTATTTTGGAGAAAAACTTCAGTTGTGAACTCTTTTTTTTTTTTTTCAGCCTACAGCACCCAGTATTCCCAGGCAGTCTCCCATCCAAGTACTAACCAGGCCCGAACCTGCTTAGCTTCCAAGATCAGATGAGATCAGGCATGTTCAGGATGGTATAGCCATAGATAGTTGTGAAGTCTTTTAACAGCCTCATATAGAAAATACAAAGTCACCTCTCAGTTTTATCTAAATTACCAAGCATTATGCCACATTTGACTTCATGTAATTTTTTCCAGTTGTTTTCTTTTTCTTTATGTGCATTGTGTTTTGGCTGCATGTATGTCTGGGTGAGGATGCTGGATCCTGGAACTGGAGTTGCAGACAGTTGTAAGCTGTCATATGGGTGCTGGGTATTGAACCTTGGACCTTCGGAAGAACAGCCAGTGCTCTTAACTGCTAAGCCACCTCTCCAGCCTTATCATGACATTTAAAAAAAGAAATTAAATATGTCAAATATAACTTTTCTGTATCATATTTCTATCACATTTGAATTTTATACAATAAAAATTAAAATTAATAGCAGTTTTAAAGTTAATATTATCCAAGCCACACTGCAGGGGACAGTCCCTTTTTTCTGGAGTCTATTACTAACAAGGAAAAGGCGAACCTGCCATTGCTCCTGTCTCCTATAGATTCCTGGCTGTCTGGCTATTGGGAGTTGTCAGAGTTAAGGCCAAAGAAACCCAATGTCAACTTAGGTGCTGGTGGGTTGGGCAAAGCACATGTTCCTATTTATCCCTGTCAGCCATGGGCCCCCATCAACTCTTTTTAATGAATCACCACTGCTTTTACTTTTGCCATCAGCCATGACCTTCACCATCGAGAAACACATGGTCTCTCATAAACGATAGCCTGCGACATATAAACTCGAGAAGGATTCTATCACAGCTCAAACTACAATATCTATCACTAAAACAAACGGCTCATTCTAGCTGAAGAGACACTCGTATATATCACGGAACCAACCTTCCATATTTTGAAATTTACTGCCCTGTGTTGGCTGATTTTTTTTTTAAAGGAGGCCAGGCAACCTTGCTCACTTAATACTTTTGATAAACTTCTGCTGACAAGGAGTGTGATTAATGATAGTTAAAAGAATTGAATCAAGACTGGGAGAGACAGAGCCAAAAACTGTGGACTGCTGGTCTGGTAGAAACTAACGTCTCTACAGAAATATATGATGGACCCTCCTTTTTTTTTTTTTTTACCATGCCAAGTAATTACTTGCACAGACCTGTTGTAATAATTCCTATTAGAGCCAAAACGGAAAAGTCAGTAACTCACCGCCCTGGGACAAGGTGAAGGCAAGGCCAGAGTAGCATGGATCAATATTTCATTTACTCACTGACGTTAGCTTCTATCCCTGTATCAAATTCTTTTACAGAAAGCCATGAAAGAAATGAGGTTTGCTGCAAAACACCAATACAGAGGCCTTGCTTCCTTGGGGTGCTTATGAAGGAAGTTGAGCAACAAAGCCTTTCAGGAAAACAATATGCACTCAAGGTCACTCATTACTTGCTGCTGTTGGAAAATAAAGTGCCATTAGCCTGATATGGGAATGTACATCAATCAACTGCACACCAGAAAAAGTACATTTTCAACTTGGTGGTGCTGCTGGGGATGAATGAGCCATTTGAACATCGTCTACACACTTTGACAATTCTAAAATATTTTTTCTGTTGACAGGGAATCGGTTGTTTAGAAAAATAATAATCTCATTAAAATTTATTCCTGATTGCCTCTCACCTCAGTCAGTAAATAAATAAATAGGAAGAGAGAAAAAGACCACAATCATAGATCCTGGGCACCAAGAAGTTCTAGTCTGCTACTGATCCCTAAAGAGAAATGGAGTTGGCTGGACTGTAAAATGTCCCACAAAACATCAACAAATGAAATACATCTCGTTTCTCTCCAGGTTTACCTTTAGAGAGGTGAAAATGTACCTTTCTCATCTTAAGTTTCCCATGATGCTTTCTAGGTAAAAGGCTTGGTATTAATCAATTTTAGATTCTGTGAAGATGTAACTGAAGTAACTTATCCTCCACTCAGAACAGTGTCAACCTCAAATCAGATTTAAATAGTACTAACTTTCATGAAATTCACATTGGACAAAAAAACATGACTTTCTTTTCTTTCACATATACTTTTCCATGCTACCACAGACCCGCCTTCCATATCGCCTTCATATTTTATGAGACTATAGGTGTGGAGGACATTTGCACTGTGCTGCACACAAGGGTGTATGTTGTTTGAGGATGGTTCCAAGAGACTCACTTGCTTTTCTCCACATCTCTTTATAACTCTATTTCCTCATGATTCCAGGGAGGAAGGCGCTGGAGAAAGACTTGCTGAATACAAGCTACTGTCCGTCATATCTGGTCACCTTGAATGCTTCTCACAGTTTGCTTTCTGACTGAAATAAATCCCTGCTCCCTTCCCTGGAGCTTCAAAGCCACTTTCTAGCAGACCTTTCTATCCTCAGTGCCATGGAATGAAGTTCAGATCAAGGGTAGGAAGTCCTTGGCTCTCACTCCAGTGTCAGATCTGGTCTCATCTAAAGAAAGCAAAGGTCAGCTGGACCCAGCATTGATCCAGGTCAGCAGGATTTGCAGCCTCGCTGGTCCACAGTTTAGAAGTATTTTCATACATTCCGTGGCTGCAGATTTTCCCAAGATTTTTCTCCCCTCCTCCATTCCACCCCTTAAAACTTGGACCCCAGGAGTATTTCAAGGGAAATTCAATCCATATGTGCCTGATTCGTGTTCACTTAACTCATTGACATGTTGTTTTCCAGGAGCTGATTGATGTACAAGGAGTCTCCTGACCTCTTTTCCTGAACCTTGCGGTACTGCCTTTCTTTGAGCTGGAAAATTGCCTTTTACTTGGGGTAAGTAGCGCTTTTCAGAGTTGAAAGTTTGGAGCTCAGCTTGATACACAGTTCCCAAATCTGTGTGGGATTCAAGGTTTGACAAATGTGGCCTCAATATATAAAGTCTTTTCTCGCCTCCTTTCTTCTTCTTCTTCTTTTCTTTTTTCATAAGTGCCACCCATAGCTAGAGGAAAAAAAAAAAAAAAAAGAACACAAAGACCATGCTTACTTTCAGGGCATCCAAGCAGGTATCCTTGGAAGTTGGAGTATCACTTGGATGGTTTAAGATGTGCGAGTCCATCTGTTCTCTTTAACTACCCTTCCCCTGCCTTGATTTCTTTCATGTGCTCCCAACCCAAAGAACTTCCTTTGCCAAGTTTTAAATGTGCAGTAAAGGCAGCAGCTGACTTTAAACCCTGCTTTGATTCTGTTGGGCAACATCTCAGCTTGGGTTAGGTTCCCTGGCAGAGTATTTCAGTAGACGTTCATAACGCTGCCCCTTGGAATACATCCTAAATTATACCACTGGATAGACAGGTTATAAAGGCAAGCTACTCCCTCCAATCACTTCTGCCGAGTGAAGAGGCATCTGGCCAGGGCTGTGCCATGAACAGCTGATAGTTGGTCAAAATAGCTAGAATAACATCGTGGGATGTTAGTCTTCACTCCTCTTCTAAATCTCTGGGTATAAAAGCAGGAATAGAACCTTCAAAATCTAAGACAGCCTGCAACAGTTTGTGAGGCTGTCTCAATACCAGCTATACCTTTAAACACAAATTTTCTATTTGTGATCCTCAATGTGTTCCACTTATTTATATTTCTGTAGGCATTAGGGTTTTCCCTTATTCCAGCCACTCCACTGTCCTTCCTTCAA
>JADRCD010211536.1:21437-46263 GCA_019843815.1 Montemys delectorum | reverse complement strand
TTGGGTTACCTGCAACCCTGTCTCAAAACAAACTAGAAAGAAAAAAAAAAAACCCACAGTCATAAAATGAAAATTAATATCAGACTCACATGAAATATAAGTATTGCAATTAATTTAAGAAGAAAACTCATCAGCACTACTCTATCTGAAACTAAATAACATCACAGTGTATCTTAGTTAGGGTTTCTATCGCTGAAAAAAAAAAAAAACACCTGTGAGGAAAGGAATTTGGAAATGGAAGAGCTTATTTGGCTAACATTTCCATAGAATTAGGAAAGGAACTCAGGACAGGAACACAAAACACAAGAGAGGCTGTGGAGCAGGACTGGCTTGTTCCTCATGGCTTGGCTCAGGGATGGCACCACACACAAGGGACTGGGTCGCCCCCATAACAATCACTAAATCAAGTCCTGTCACAAGCTTGTCTACAAGGCTATCTTATGGAGGCATTTTCTTAATTGAGGTTCCTTCCTTTCAGATGACTTTGGCTTGTATCATGTTGACATAAAACCATCCAGTATAGTAATAGTTTAAATTTTTCATTTGATACAAATTCTTTGGCTGGATATGGTGGCACATGCCTTTAATTCTAACACTATGGAGGCAGAGGCAGGCTGATCTCTATGAGTTCAAGGCCAGCCTGGTCTACATAGTGAGTTCCAGTATATTCAGGAACCCTGTCTCCAAAAACAAACAAACTGACAAACACTTCAAAAATAAAACTTTCAGCAAGGTGTAAAACAAAATCGAACTATTGGAGGGGTAGTTTAGAAGGAGAAGGCCTTGGTATTTATTGCTATTTCATTTCAGTAATGATATGGTTTAAGAAACCAAATGCTGGCCATGGTAGCATATTAAGTTTGAGGATAGCCTGATTAATTAGCATAGTGAGTTCTAGGCCAGCTAAGGGGTACATAGTGCAACCTGTCTCAAAACAAAAGCCCCAAACCTAATCCACTCCCAAAAGGAATCTAGGGAGATACAGCAACATGTACGAGTGGTGATATAAATCTATAAACACATAGATGGGAGGGAGTTTGATACATAAATTCTAATCATCTGTATAGGCTCAGTAACAGAAACAAAACTAGTTATCACAGAAAGGTACATAATCTCTCAGACTAAATTAAACACAGTAGTCTGAATTCTTCAAGTATAGACTGAAAATAATAATATTTGCCTTGATTTTGTTCAAGAAACCACCTTGGTAACTTTTTACAGTACGGTACATTAAGTCCTAGAGGAAATGTATTATAAGATTCAGCCCAATCACTGGTTTCAGACACCCACTGGTTATACATCAAATGATTTAGTGTCAAAATCATTAAACACGGAAATGAAATACAAATTTGATTAATTCTTATTAATTACCCGTTGCATTCTTTCAAGCAGTGATTTAGAGAATTGTGCTCCTAAGAGTAACTTTTTACAGCAACTGTGTAATAGAGTAAAATCCTCAAGTCACACAAAGTTAATTTGAAAGTTTAAATCTGAAAATGATTACAAAGATCATTTTTTTTTTTTTTTGTTTTCCTTGGTCATTTCCTTTTTCAAATGCAGCTAAGTACTCCTAAATATCTTTGTCCACATAATTCTGTTTGAGAATTTCATATATGCATGTGCCTTCATCAGACCTATCCATTCTTCCACAAATCCATGCACACACAAACCCTTGGAGTCCACTCAGTGCTGCCAGTATACACTTGAGTGTAAGGTCATCCACTGGATCCTGGGTAATAACCTCTTAGAGGCTGTCCCTATTCATGCTAGGATTTTGTCTGGTTTATTTACCCAGGTCTTGTACATGCTGTCACAACTGTTATGACTACATATGTACAGCTGCCCTGCTGTATCTAGAACAGCCCAATAAGTTGTGAAATACGTTAATATATGGGTATAATGATATACCATTAGGAGTCATTTTAATATTTTGCCCACTTAGCTGAATAATAGTAGGTATTTCTCTAGGGCCGATGACCTTCTTGGACATACTGCAGTTACAAGCATGTGTTCTCTTAGTAAGTGGGTCTTAGATCCAATCAGAAAGTGTTTGGATACCAGGCATAATGGCACATGCCTTTATTCCCAGTACGTGGAAGGTAGAAGCAGGTGGAAATCAGAATTAGAGGCTAACCCTTTACACACATTAATTTCCAGGACAGACAAAGCTCCATAGTGCAACCCCACCTAGGAAAATAAAGCAAAACAAAAGCCAAAGGGGATGGAGTAGGGGTGGGGTGGGATGGGGCTTGGTTACCTCCATAACATCCTGCCAGTGTTGTACCAGTGGCTATATCTTGGCAGGACAATCTTTATCTTGGCTAATTTCACTGCTGGGTGAAGACTGATGATGACTTTTGTCCACTAGTAGCTGCACCTCCCAGAACTAAAAAACCTAGCTAGTAGGGATGAAGCTTCTAGATTGTTATGAGGCTTTGCTTTCTCCATGTTCTAGGTACTAGTATGTAGTACCTTCAGCAATATAATCTTAACATCTATTTCCAGATGACAATAGCCTGTCTATGAGATCCACTAACAAACAACTCCAATAGAGGAAATGCATGCCTATCACTGGGCTTTTTTTTTTTTAATACCTTATAGTGTCAAGGAGAACAACTGTTTTACCCCTCACCTCACCTCAGCTACAAGGTAACTCCTTTTAATTTCTTTCTATGTTTGTGTAAATTTTAGAAAGCTTCGACATTAGTAGCTTTCCATGCAGCATTTCTGAGAGTCTTTAAATATCCCTACCTATACTCCATCCTTGTGAGTGATAGTATTAAAAAAGCCACCCTGGTGGCACACACCTCTTTTAGTCTAAGATATCAGGTATTTGGCAGAATTGCCATAGTTCCATGCTTGGTTAACTTAAAACGATTATAAAAGAAAAATCCTTTTCCATGTTAATATATTTCCTTGATGACTACAGATGTTGAGCATTTCTTTAAATGCTTCTCGTCCATTTGAGATTCCTCTATTGAGAAATCTGTTTAGCTCTGTACCTCATTTTTTAATTGGGTTATTGGAGTCTAACTTCTTGGGTTCTTAATATATATTGGATATTAGCCTTCTCTGTCAGATGTAGGGTTAGTGAAGATCTTTCTCCAATTTGTAGGCTTCCATTTTGTCCTATTGACAGTGTCCTTTGCCTCACAGAATCTTTTCAGTGTCAAGAGGTCCCGTGTATATCACGTGTTGATCTTAGAGCCTGAGCTATAAGTGTTCTGTTCTGGAAACTGTCTCCTGTACCAAAGCTACTTCCCACTTCCTCTTCTGTGAGACTCAGTGTATCGAGTTTTATGTTTTGAGGTCGTTGATCCACTTGGGACTTGAGTTTTGTACAGGGTGATAAATATGAATCTATTTGCATTCTTCTACATGCAAATATCAAGTTACACCAGCACCATTTCTTTTTCCCATTGTATGGCTTTGTCAAAAATCAAGTGTCTGTAGGTGTATGGGTTTATTTCTCAGTCTTCGATTTGATTCCATTCATCAACCTGTCTGTTTCTGTAGCAACACCATACAGTTTTTATCACTAATGTTTTGTAGTATAGACCCTGAGATTCCACCCTACACCAATCAGAATGGCTAACATCAAAAACTCAAGTGACAGCACATGCTGGTGAGGATATGAAGAAAGGAGAACACTCCTCCATTGTTGATGGGATTGCAAATTTGTACACTCTGGAAATCAATCTAGCAGTTTCTCAGAAAATTGGAAATAATTGTACCTGAAGACCCAGCTATACTGCTCCTGGGCATATACCCAAAAGATGCTCCTCCCTGTCACAAGGACATATACTTCACTATGTTCACAGCAGCTTTACTCGTAAAAGCCAGAAACTGGAAGCAACCCAGATGTCCCTCAACTGAAGGATGGATACAAAAAAAATGTTGTTCATTTACACAGTGGAATACTATTCAGCCATTAAAAACAAGGACATCATGATTTTTGCAGGCAAATGGATGGAACTAGAAAACATCATCTTGACTGAGGTAACCCAGACCAAAAAAACATGCATACTCAGTGATCAGTAGATATTAGCCATAAAGCACAGGATACCTATGATACATTCCACAGACCCAAAGAAGTTAAGGAAGGAAGGCCCAAGCTTGAATCACACTTAGAAGGGGGTACAAAATAGTCATGGGAGGCAGAGAAGTAGGTGGGAGAGCAGAATGGGATTGTATAGAGAGACAGGAGAGAGAGACCTAAAGGGCCAGAAGAATGAATGGAAATCTGCAGCTGCCAGGAATACAATAAAGCTACCAAGTTATATGTGTTAAGTTTATGTTCTTGCTACTTTGTTAAATGTGTTTACCAGTGGCCAGAATTTTCTGGTCACTTTAGAGTCTTTTATGCATAGAATCATACCATATGTAAACAAGAATACTTCTGTTTCATCCTTTCCTATGTTTCCACTGTTAACACCTTCGGTCACAAGACTGTAAGCACTATTAAGTGGAGATCATGGATACTCTTGTCTTATTACTGATTTTAGTGGACATGTTCTTCATAAAAAAGAATACTACTACTAAAGCCAAAGACTGTAGCGATAGAGCAAAAGGGTATTTAAAATTTAAGACTAAAAGAAATAGAAACTGTGGGTTGGGTCTCAGTTGGTACAGTACTTGTCTAGCAAGCATGAAGCCCTAGGTTTGATCTCCAACACCACATAAGCCGAATCTGATCTGATCTTCCATGATTAATCCTGTCACCCAGGGAGGTGCCATTAACCAAGAGGATCAGAAATTCAAGAGCATTAATGGTTACAAAGCAAATTCAAGGTCAGTCTAGGTTACACAAGACCTAGTTCCAAAAAAAACCAAAAAAACAAAACAAAAATAAAACCAGCAATGTTGCAGCACACAAGCAGTTGTCGACATACACACAGTAAGTAAAATAGTAATTGGCAACAAAACAAAACAAACTTCCTGTAAGCAATTTTATGGATGTCTTACACTAAAGGTTGATAGGAGAAAATTTGAGTTTTCTGTTTTATATTGGCTTTTGTTTTCTACAATAAAATAAAACAGCATAAAGTAAACTTTTAAATGCCAAGAAACACCTAAAATATTATTTGCAAGCAAAACTGAACATAGTTAGACTTTGCATGTGAAGACAGTTCAAACGCTACAGAAAAATAATCAGACAGAAAATTTAATGAGGAAAAAATGTGACTTCTTCTATAATACAGTATCTCAAGGGAATGTGTTTAGATTACTGGCAGTAACATATTAAACTAAGATGGCAAATATGTACTAACTTTTGTATTAATGTAGGAAGGACATAAAACATTCTCCTGATCCTACTTTTATCCCTGGTGATTCTAAATTATCTTATTAAGCATATTGACTCATGCAAACATATACATATTCATATCTTTACAAATTGCAATTTCTATCTACTTCCTAACAAAATAGAAAAGATATGTATAATACAACCTCAAATATATTAGTTTATACTATCATTTAAATTTATGACTAAAGTTACAAACAGATGGTTCCATATGGATGTAATAAAACATATCCAGAAGCCACTGAGGCCTTAAGAAATGGCCTTTAAAAAATAATTAAAAAATAAAGGCAATGGTGGCACATGCCTTTAATCCCAGCACTTTGGAAGCAGAGGCAGGTGTAGGTTCATGGGCAGCCTGCACTACAGAATGAATTCCAAAACAGTGAAAGCTACACTGAGAAACCCTGTTTCAAACAAACAATAATAATTTACAAAAATGTATAAAAGTAAAGCATATGGAATAAGTTCAAAGCTTTATAAGCCTGAAAGTGACTTATAGGAAAGCCATGAGACATTGAATGGCAAGGTTTTGAGATACTCGTGGGCTTTTATATTAAGATATAAGAACTTAATTAATATATAGTTGATCACTGACATTTTTTTGTTTTTGTTTTTTTGATCACTGACATTTTTTAAAAGTTGGTATATGTTATTCTAAAACATAATCTTTAGCACCAGAAAGAACACAGTAGTAATAACAAATATTCTTATATTAACTTCATCTTATTTCCTTTTAATGTGTATATATCAAACAAAGGTGAAGATTAACTTAAATGTCTTACAACCCTGCAAAAGCAGCCCCCTTTCCTTACGCTGGTCTGTTCCAACTAGTAAAAACAAATGTATTTCCTGAATAAGGTTAGAAAATAGAAAAACCATTACTAAGATAGAAAAACTGTGTTACTGTTAAAGAAAAAACTAAGCTTTATTCAATAAAGCCACACACTTTTCTCACTCTACTCCTCCAAACAGGCAATTTAGTTCTGAAAGTATTCTTGCTTTCATAGGCAATCGTCTTGATAGACATATATCCCTTTCAAACATGTAAGTATGTCTTGAATATCTATGGTTACCCACTAGATATTTTCAAGGTAATATAAAATTGTACATGTGCTCATTCTGTGACCCTGCCTCAGTCACTTCTGTAACACATATAAAGTATAAAAAATAAATAATGTTTGGCTCCAAAGTATCAAATATGCAGCTTTAGGTGCTAGAGAGATGGCTTAGTGGTTAAGAGCACCGACTGCTCTTCCAGAGGACCCAGGTTCATTTCCCAACAGTCACATGACAGCTCATAACTGTCTGCTGTCAGTAACTCCAGTTCTAGAGCTTGATACCTGACACAGACATCCATGTAAGCATAACATCAATGAATTAAAAAAAAAAAATACACACACACACACACACACACACGGGGTGGGGGGAGATCTTTAATTCTGTTTGTTTGCCAATTAATCTGTTGGAAACATAGAAATGAGTCATAGTATAGAATTCTTAGGTTCAATCTTAGATTTTTTTTTAAATTGTCGGTAATTGCTGCTTAAAAGCTTGTTTCAGAAGTTAGGGTAACATTTAATATCTTGATAAAAGTAAAACTTGTCTTAACCATTCTGAATTTAGAAAAGCATACTTCCTTGCACAGAATAAACTATAGATCATTAAATTATTTCAGTACTTTCAGTGAAACTTCCTATATGCATCATTAGAAAGGTTATAAAATACCCTAAGACTGGAAATTCTTACCTCATTTATACAGTCCTTTTGAGAACAGCAGCAGCAATGAGAATTTACAATAACAAATACTGAACAAAAATCCTTCTTCATAAAATCCATCAGAAAAGGCAAAACAGACTTTTTAGAGCTTAGTTAAAAACTTGGGGGAAAGTAAATAGAAATATAAAATAGCAAAACTTAGCCCACAGCATAAGAAAGACAAATACCAAAGTAGGAGCATAGTTCTTGTTCAATAGCCATGCTTCCCAACTCTGAGACTGTTCTGCTCAGCCAACAATCTATGTAGATTGGCTCTGTAGGTATAACCCCTGAAAGACAGGGATTTTGCTACTAGTAGTTTCTTCTACTTCCCCTACAACAGCAGTACATCCTTGAATAAGCACTGACTTTTTTATTTGCTTAAAGCTCCACCTACAGCATCCAAAAGCTCTGCCTCCTTGACTTTGAAATTTACCTTGGAGGCTTTCCTGTGTGTAACACTAGATAGCTACCTACTGAAACACCTCTTTCATGCCAATTGTATTGAAACTAGCCTTTATTTCAAAGTGGGGTAAGAAACTGAACTCAGTCAACAAAGCAGATTTAGAAGAATGATCAAAAAGAGACTATACACTGGCAGTTATCCAGTTAACTTATACTTCCACTAGCTTTTTTTCCAGAGGACCCAGATTTGTTACCCAGCATACACAGCAGCTCACAACCATCTGTAACTCCTATTTCCAGAGAATCTGATATCTTCTTCTGGCCTCCATGGGCACCAGGTACAAGTGGTGCATAAAAATAGATGCAGACAAAACACTCACGCACACAGAAAAATAGAAATAGCTCCTGTTTTCTCAACTGAAAATGTGGTAATATTAGGGCTGAGAACATCATAGTTCAGTGGTACAGTGCTTGCTGAAGCCCTTGAGTTCAACTCCCATTGTGTGTGGAAGGGTAGGAGTAAGAGATATTAAACTGCCTCCACTTCTGCATAGTTTAAAAAAAAAAAACCAGCAGTGAACTGTTACACAAAACCAGTAAAGGTTTCTTTCTTTCTTTTTTTTTTCTCCTTCCTATTTAAAAGCCTACACGTGTACAGACATTTCCTGGGAAGAAAATCTCATGAGCTCAAATAAAAGCTACTTTGAATTTAATAATTGTTTAGCTTTTCTTCATAATATTAATATAGTAGAGAAAATACTGCTTGTGGCATCAATATAAAGCTGTATCCTTTGAAATGGTATGAAATCGAATCCCAAAGAAGACAGTGGATGTCAAGGTTCAATAACTGACAGTATCAGGTAAGGGTTAGATGATATTTGGTAGAAATACTTCTACTCTGGGGATAGCTAAATGACTTAGTGGGTAAAAGAACTTGCCACTGAGCCTGATATGAGATGGAACCATTAGACTCATATGTTGAAAGGCAAGAACAGACTCCTAAAAGTTGATTTCTGACTTCCATACAAGATGTTGCTGTGATACATCAGTGCCCCACACACAAAATATATGCAATTTAAAAATTTAGAGCTTCTATTCTAAAGATTAGAAACGCACTAATTCTAACATGCTCTCTCAAAGCAGCAGTAATTTCTGGCTCAGTCATTTGTCCCTACTACGCAAGTAGTCTAAGATGTCAGGTATTGGGAGCAGAAATGTAGTAATTCTTTCAGCTTACACATATGAGGAAGATTGTTTAAAACTATATGCTTAGCTAACTCAAAGCAGTTTTTAAAAAATGTCTTTTCCAAGCTTCTTTAAGATATGAGTGTTGCCGAGAGATGGTGGTACATGCCTTTAATCTCAGCACTCGGGAGGCAGACAGAGGCAGACAGAGGCAGGCAGATCTCTGTGAGCCAGCCTGGTCTATAGAGCAAGTTCCAGGACAACCAAGGCTATATAGAGCAACCCTGTCTAATAAAAAAAAAAAAAAAAAATTGACATACAAAGCAATCAGGGCAAAAAACAAACAAAACCCCTAACCAAAAAATAAAAGTAAATATATAAAATAAATAAAAATAACTTTAAGACAACCATGGAATGGAAGAAAACAAACCAAAACAGAAGTCTCAGGAATTTAAAAAAAAAAAAAAAATCTTATGAGCTATAGATAACATAAGGTTGTACATAAGATCCCCAAACTACACTTTGAGGCCTTATATAAATGTCTGTGGTCCTTGTTCAGTGCAGGCACACTACATGTATACTATACTTGCTATCTGACCCACTTATCTTAAATCTATGCTTTTGATAGTAAAATCCAAGGAAGAGTATTAATTCAGCACTTGGGAGGTTAAGGTAGTAGGACTGAAAGTTCAAGTCCTGCTTGAATTACAGGATGAACTTAGAACTCTATGAGACTATCGCAAAGTAAAACTTTTAATGGTGGGTATGGAAATATAGCTCAGCAGTAGAATATGTGTCTAGTATGTGCTTGGCCATAGGTTCAACCTTCAGTGGAGGAGGAAAAGTAATACAAGCTTTGCATGCTATTAAAAGTATACACCACAGCATCAATATTTATATGAAGGATAAGTGCATTTGAGGTTGGAGCAATACCTTGGCTCTCAAGTATCCAAAGTAATAAGCCTTAGGGAACCATGAGGTAAACTAATTTCCTTTAATAGAGCCAATTCAATTTGGTAGGGCATTTGAAGAGGCTTGTTTTCCAATGGAAATATATGCTATGTTCAAATACCTGTAAACTAATGGTTCATACCAACAAGAATCTGGCTAAATCCAGCCCTTTAACAACCAAGTTAAAAATAATGGGGACTTTTAATTACTTTGTTTGTGTAATTTAACTTTGTCACTGATTCCATTAGCCTTTGAATTCCAAGACTTGAACATCTTGTATGGAAAAAACAGAATTAAAGCCATTAGGGTAAAATTCCTTCGAGTTTTTATATAACAGATTACAGTTTGCTCCTTTCTACAGGAACAGGTGACACCAATTTGTGATTAGATAGTGTTTGAAGTTGAAAAAATGTTGTATTATCTTCTAGCAGTTAGAAAGAAAAATTTAGCTAAAATGATTTTTTAATAAATCCTCCTATAAATCTGGATTATAAGTGAAAAGAACATTTTGTTACAAGTTTTACCTAAACATTCTTGTCTTTCAGAGGCTATCTGAGACAATTTGAGGTATCATTTGGGGGAATGTTAAAAAACAATTGTAAAATTTTTCATACTTCCTCAATTAATCCTGAGTATCAATCTTTAATTCCAAACTTACTAGATAGAATAAAAACTAACAGTATTTAAAGATCCTTTTCTTATTTAGGCATATTTCAACAATACTGAAATTTTCTGGTCTCTTGAAAATAAAACATGCTAAGTACTGAAAGAATAGATACACTTCTACGTGTATCCATATTTGCTTACTTTTTTTTTAAAAAAAAAAAATCTATTCGCCGGGCAGTGGTGGCACACGTCTTTAATCCCAGCACTTAGGAGGCAGAGGCAGGCGGATTTCTGAGTTCAAGGCCAGCCTGCTCTACAGAGTGAGTTCCAGGACAGCCAAACAAACAAACAAACAAACAAAACAAAACAAAAAAAACAGACTAATTAATATGTTTGATGGAGGAAATTTTAAGCAATGTCAGTTACTGCTCACTGGCTCACTGGTCTTACCCAAGTCTACAGGGTTTTATTTTGTTTTGTTTTAAAGTAAAAAAGGAAAAGGGGCATAAAGAAAAAAAGGAAAGTTTGGTCAAAAAGAAAAAAAAGTAATGAACAAGTTTTAGAGTTTGAAAAGGAGAATAAGCAATGACGAAGCACCTAGAATTGCTAAAGAAATTAGTATCCTTAAAGCAAAACCTAGAATTAGCATAGGGAGAATTCAATTTGTCTTGGTGAAATTCAATGTGAATTAGTGAAAATGCAAATTAATTTAAGAAGAAAAGCTAAACTCAAAATGCTACTGAAGAGGTATTTGTATGAAGGTATGGAGCTACCTAAGGCCTTGAGGCCAGATATTCCATCAAAAACCAAATCTTCCAGTCATATAAGAGCTGCTGGATTTGGTGCTTACTCTGCTGGGTTTCTGCCTTACTTTGTTCTAATATTAGCTTGCTATGTCCCATTTGCCCCTTTGTTAGAAGAATGTTTACTACATTCTATATTGGAATTATGCATCCTGGATATTGCACTATTGAAATAAAATTATGTTTTTTGTGTGTGTGCTCTATAGCGTGCTCAAGTGGTATGATATGCACACAGAGGTCAGAAGACAACTCTCCTGACTTGGTTCTCTCTCCTTCCACAAATGGATCTGGGAAATTGGCTTATCAGCTGGTACTTTGTCTACTAAGCCAAGCATGCTCCAGCCCCTCCTTTTTGATAGTGTAGGACTCTGAGTCTCTTTATGCTGAATTCCCACGACTCCCAAACCCATCTCCACCCCCAAGGGTTTCTCTGTGTAAACCCTGGCTGTCTCAGAACTTGCAGAGATACACACCTACCTACCCCTGCATCTTGAATGATGGGATTAAAGGTGTATGCTACCACCACCTGGATAAGACTTGAACTTTTAAAATACTGTTGTAACTGTTAAAGATGAGGGGCTTTTGAAGTTGGACTGAATGTATTTTGCATTCAGTATAGTTATGAACACATGGGAACAAGGGGAGGACTTATGATGGTATAGCTGGTATATAATGAATGTTCCTACACTATCTATCCTGCTCTGTGAACTCTCATCTAACGAAATTTACTTTCCTGAGAGGAAGCCTCTGCCTGCAGCAAACAAGAAGTATTCTCTCTGATCCTCAGCAATTCAGCTAGGCATACTCAAAGGTGTTATGCAAACAGATCTCATTTGGCCATGAACCCTTCTGTATCCTGAGCATATCAGATGATAGTGATAAATGCTCATTGTTTTTCTATTCCTACTTGAGCTCATTCTGAGCTACCTGGAATAAGAGCTGCATAGAAATGCCAGTAAAGAGACTCTTGAGCACTGTTGCCTCAAGTACCTTGGTTCTGTGGAATGTCATACTTGTACATTGGCAACAGTCACTGGTAGGCTCGCCCTGTCAACTTGACAGGATCTAGAATAACCCTAGAGACAATCAAACCTCTGGAAATATATGTGAGGGATTATATTGATTAGGTGAACAGAACTGGGAAGGCCTACTTTAAATGTGGGTGACACCACTTCCTGGGATTCAATCCTAGACTGAATACACAGGAGAAAACAAGTTTAGGACCAGCATTAATCTAGATGTAATATGAACAACTGCTTCAGAAACCCTGCCATGAGAGGCTGTACTCGAACTGTGAGCCAAAACAAACCTTTCCTTTCTTAAATTGCTTTTGGTGGGTACTTTTGTAATAGCAACAAGACAAGTAACTGATACAATGACCTTATTTGGAAATAGGATTATTATAGAGGTTAAGTTCAGCAAGGTAGTTAAGATGAGTTCATTTGGAACAAAGGATTATATGGTCTTGAAATTTAAAATAATTTTACCAAGTGTCAATGAAATTGTTTAGTTTCAGAGGGCTGCCACAGCAAAGTATTATAATTGAGACATTTTCTCAGTTCTAGAGGTCAGAACCTACAGTTTTATTAACATGACTAAATGCCTTCTAAAATATGTTTGGCCTTGGTGTTTGTCTTGTAGCCATGGTAAGCACAGCGATCTCTTATTCTGTCATCACACAGAATATCAAATACTGTTTATGTATCTCTTCTATTCTTTGTAAGGTAATTCTTCTCATTGGGTTATGGTCCCCTATCCTTCCCTAAAAGGTAAATTTAAAAAAACCAGCTAACTAAGTGGGTTAGTGCTGATGCATGCCTTTAATCCCAGCACTCAGGAGACAGAGGTAGAGGTTCTCTGTGAGTTTGAGGCCAGCCTGATCATGTTCTAGGACAGCCAGGGCTATACACCGAGAAACCCTATTTTGAAACAAAACAAAACAAAAAAACCAGCTAACTTGCATACATTTTGGTGTATTATGTTGGATTATGTGATAAATTATTTAATTCACATACGTAACAATGAAGACCAATAAAGAGTTGGGTTTTGACAAGTTCTCGTGTGTGTGTGTGTGTGTGTGTGTGTGTGTGTGTGTGTGTGTGTATATATATATATATATGGTCAACTGATTTGGTAGAAGTGTTCAAACCATTTAAAAGCATAAAAATCTCACTCTGTTCAATAAACAGTGGCAGAAAACTGCCACAGGCAAAACTGTGAAGTAACCGAAAAACTAGCGATGTAGCTCAATTGGTAGTTTGCTTGTTTAGCAGACATGAAGCCTTAGACTCAATCCTCAGTACTACCTAAACTGAGTATGGTGGCATATGATCCTTCTATATCATCACCAGGAGGTGGAGGTGGATCAAAATTTCAGTACGTCTGTCTGCCATGGTAAATGTCTTAAGTTACTTTTCTACTGCTATGATAAATTACCATGACTAGGTAACTTACAAAAGGAATTATTTGCACCATACAGTTTCAAGAGAGATAAGAGTTATCACTATCATGGTGAGAGCATGGTAGCAGGCAGGCATAGTCCTGAAAAAGCAGCTGAGAGCTCACATCTGATCATAAACAGGAAACAGAAAGAGCATTGTAGGACTGAAGTGTTTTGAACCTCAAGTTTGCACAAATGACATGCTTCCTTCAATAAGGGTCACACCCTCTAATCCTCCCAATTGGCTCTACCAAGTGGGGGCCCACTCTCACTCCAACCACAGTAAACCTATTTAATAAAATTGCTTCTAATCTGGTGAGGAGGAAGATGGACATCAAAGTTGAATTTCTTACAGACATTACCAGCAAAGAATCTTTCTATATTGGGTTACAGTTAAACAGTTAGGAGCTTAAAAGAGTTGTTGGAGAGATGGCTCAGTAGTTAAGAGCACTGGATGCTCTTCTGCCTTCCAGAAGTTCCAGGCTCAACTCCCAATACCCACATTGCAGCTCAAAATTGTTTCTAACTCCAGTCCCAAGAGATTTAACACCCTCTGCTGGCTTCAATGATCTGTACACGTACACGTGTATGTGTACATACACACACACACACACACACACACACACACACGCACGCACAACTTGAAAGCTTCAAGGGAGGGAACACAGGTTATTCAAAAAGGCAAATCTATCAGAACAGTAGCAGACAGCTCACCAGAAACCATAAAAGCCAGGAGAACATTAGCTAATGTTAAAATGTCTGCCAATCAAGATTATTATATCTACTAAAATTACCTTTTAAAACTAAAGGAAAGGACTGGAGAGATAGTTGGTTCCGTTGGTAAAATGTCTATAGGCCAATCTGATAGAAGGAATTCCTCAATAGAGAGTCCTTCTTCCCAGATATGTGTCAAGTTAACAAAAAGTAACTACTCCACACACTATAAAGATTTTTTAATGAAGAATAAAGAATGAATTATTATCATAAATTAATGACCATTAACCAAGCACTCTAGAAATACTCAGCAACATCTAAGTTGAAAAAAGAAATCAGAACATACCTTTCAACAATAATCCTAAGTATAAATGGTCCTAACTTTCTGAATGTATCAAATAATATAAAAATAGTTTTAAAGAAGACTGGATTGCTTTCCTATGTGTGAAAACTCACCAACTGCCAAAGGTCCAAAGCAAATGAACAGAGAATGATATTTCTAAGCAAACAAAATCAGATGACAAACAGGAGTAACTAAACTCCTAAATGACAAAGGAGGTTTCAAGGCAAAATTAGAAAAGAATAAAGGCTACTATATATTAATAGACAATCAAGAAGATCCCAGCACTCAGGAGGCAGACGTGGGGGACAGGCTGGCCTACAAAGTAAGTTCTTGGCCAGCCAAGGCACAGTGAGACCTTGTCTTAAACTCAAAATAAATAAATGCATAAATCAAAATACAATTAAAGTTTGGGCACAATAGTGTGTCTTTATGTGGCAGTGAAAAATCTAGGTAAATCCCTGATGTTGGCTGAGCAGTCTGTCTGGTCTACTTGAGAAGTTCCAGGTCACTGATCCTGTCTTAAATATATGATGGATGGTACCTGAGGAATAGTACCCTAGACTGACCTCTGGCCTCCTTTTCCCTAACCCCTTCTCTAATAAATAGCCCAATGATGAACTGTAATCTTTTCTAAAATTTTAAGATCTTAGAAAAATAACAAGTCAAACTCAAAGTTAATACACAGAAAAAAAACCAAAAGCAATCACAGTGGAAAAAGAAAATTTAAGGCTAGATAATAACAAGCCTTGACAACAATACAAAATGAATAGAACTCTCTCAATAGTGATACGGTCAAAAATGTGTGCCTTTAATCCCAGCACTAGGGAAGCAGAATCAGGCAGATCTCTGAGTTTGAAGCCTATCAGGTCTACAGAGTGAGGTCTAGAACAGCTGACTACACAGAGAAACACTGTAAAAATGATACAGTCACATGGAAAACAAGTGAATTAAATGGTTGTGTAATTGGTATACTTACATAAAGACCAGAAATTAAATAACAGATGTATAGATGTCTAATCAAATTCTTGTACATGAACATTCACAGCAGATCTATTCAAAATTCTGCCAAAACATGAATGCTAAACAAACTACATTGTATATACACAATGAAATATCATCTCTAACCGTACTGAAAGGTACAGGGTATACCTAAGTGGTAGATCACCTACCTACTATGTACAACGCTCAGAGTGGTTCCATTGTTAATATCATGACCCTCAAAACGAAATGAAGATAAGAACTTACTACATGAAACTTAAAAAGATACTGAAAGGAGCTACTCACAAAAGATCACACATGATTTCCTACATATAACTATCCAGAAAGTTGTATACATATAGAATAACTCATGATTTATTATGCAAAAAAAATTCCTTGTTAAGTCTCTTGACCTGGTGTACAAATACATACGTACGTACATACGTACGTACGTACATACATACATACATACATACATATATATAAAATACCAATCAATACATCAAACTTTCAAAGATTCTCTAAGATTTAATAAAAATAGGAGAAAACATCAGAATATCTATTCCAAGTGACCTTTAAAGACTACCAAAAGCCTGTCACTTGATTAGCCAGACAGACATCTGTATATAACAGCTTGTCATATTTACTAATTTATTAAAAAGACTTGGGAATGAAGTAGTATCAGTTTGGAACAAGAAATTTTGTACAAATAATTTATTCAAAGAAATCAGTTTAACCTCACTAAACTTAAATAAGCTAACTGCTATGACTAGTCTCTCAATCTTGAGCAACAGGAGAGACTCCACTCTTAAGAGCACTTGTTGCTCTTCTAAAGAACCTGGTTTTGATTCCCATCACTCACATATTCATTTCTTAACTATCTGTAGTTTCAGGGAATTAGAAGCTTCCTTAGGCACAAGACATACACGTGATACAAACACACACACGCAGATAAAACACTCATACCCAAAGAATTGTAAAAAAAAAAATTTAAATAATCTATTAAGATTGAAGACCTTTTTAAAGATAATCTTACATGCTACATACAATAAATCTATTTCAAATTTTTATCAAATGCATTTTTGATTATATAATTTCAATACATTTGCTCTTCCTAACAATCTGAGAAATTCTAGCCATCATTAATATCACTATCACATTCATATGAGTAAATTAAGGCTCAAAAGTGTTTTTCTTACACTTTTTATAAAATGTTGATCTCTATATTCAATCGGGAAAACCAGCAATACTTTGGCCTATTTTTTCCTCCAAATTTTATTATCTTAGCCTTTATTTTTCTGCCTCACTACTTATTCGATTTTTTGTGTTTTGTTCTCAAGTCAGAGTCTTACTTTGATGATCAGGCTGGCCTGAAACATTCATCTGTCTCACTGTAAAAGAGCTATAATTGAAGTCTTGCACTACCTCATCCAGTTTCATTACTTTAAGTAAAAATCAGATTGCTTTGGTATATAATCATACATTTCAGACAACAAGAATGCGTATATGACTGGGTCACAGTAATGAACCTTAATCAGCTTGTCTCAACTTTTAATCTACCGTCTATTTTAAACAAGAATCTTGTAAGTATTTATAGTGGTTTGAATAAGGATGGATCTTTTAGGTGCAAATGTTTGAATACTTTGGTTCCTGGTTGGTGGAATTGTTTGGAAAGAATTAGAGGTGTGGCCTTGATGGAGAAGGTCAATGGAAGCAGGCTTTTCAGTGTGCCTCTACAAGTCCCCTTTTTGTGAATCGAGACGTGAGTTTTCACCTGTTCCTGATGTCACTCCAGCACTCTCTGAAACCATAAACTCTACTCAACATTTTCTTTTGCCTTGCTCATGGTGTTTCTTGACACAGTCATAGGAAAGTAACTAAGATTCTGTTTTAAGAGTAATCCCCTTGTCCACACATGTGAAGATAAATAAGCTCCGTAAAGGTTGCAACTTTTTTACTTGATATATTCTTAAGACCATAATATATTGGTTGGTGACTGCTGATAATTCATTTGTAAGTTATATACAGATAAGTGAAAGGATACTAAATAAAATTAACCACAGATTAATAACTTACAGTCTAAATAAAGTCATAAGAATGGGTTCTTTTAGGGGCTGGAGAGATGGCTCAGCTGTTAAGAGCATTGACTGCTCTTCCAGAGGTCCTGAGTTCAATTCCCAGCAACCACATGGTGGCTTCACAACCATCTGTAATGGGATGCAATACCCTCTCTTCTGAAGGGTCTGAGGGGAGAGCAAAAGGGTACTCATATACATTAAATAAATCTTTTTAAAAAAAAGGTGTTCTTTTATACCAACATACACATAAAATTACTAACAATAAAATTATTATATAATAGTTTATTATCACTCAACAGGAATTCTGAAGACTTGGTATTGCTTTCTAATGAATATTACTTTCCAAGAAGCACAGCATTCCATAGATACTATTTCAAGGCTTTATCATCACTTAAAGGCCAGCTTTCAGGTTACACACCTTAGAATACTGTTACATTTTACAGAAACAAACAGACCTACTAATAGTACAAAATAACCTGTAAGGGAAGAAGGACATTTTGCTTTTTTAACAGAGAACAAAATAAAATACAGATAGATGACTTAAGAGAATACAGCACTAAATACTTCAACAGGAAAGTGAACCTGACATTTTGTCTCCTAAACCCACCATGATATCTAACACTCTCTCTGAAAAGGGAAAAACAAACAAATACCTAAAAAGCCAAACCTTTTCCTTTTTTATGCTCATCATGCTTCAGATCCCACAGAAACTGGATACTTCTGTATTAATTATCTATCATAGTTTCTCTGCCATAATACTAATAATTTTTTATTAGACAGGGCTTCTCTGCATAGCCATGGCTGTCCTGGAACTCACTCTGTAGACCAGGCTGGCCTCCAACTCAGAAATCCACCTGCCTCTGCCTCCCAAGTGCTGGGATTAAAGGCCTTACCACCACTGCCCGCCAATACTAACTTTCTTAATGCTTTCAAAAGTCTACAACTGAACTCTCCTTTTAAACAATATAATAAATGGCAAGACAACACTATATATCATAGTTAAGAATTTAGATATTAAAATAGTTTCAAACAAAACGCACGTCAAGAAAAAGGTTTAAGTGAAGGCAAGGAAGATAGATAAACTGATAGCTTATCTTTGTTCTCATTGCACATAACTCAGCAAACACCCAATCTAACAGCTTTAGCTTTCTGTTGTAGTGGCCTTTTGCATAAGCAGATATCATCCAGCTTGATTTTTTAAGATACAACTCAATGTCATCAACAATTAGGTGAGGACTTACACTGGTCACTCGACGGTAGATCTGCGCAGCATTTTGGCACTCTGAGTATGGATATTCAGATGTAGCCATTTCAAGCATACACATCCCAAAAGCGTAAACATCAACGGATTCATCATATTTCTCCTCATACATCTCAGGAGCCATGAACTCTGGGGTACCTTAAATTAAAAGAATGATTCACACTCAATATGGCCAACAGCTATAGGTCTTCCTTACCAGAGGGTTCAAGAAACAAAAAAGAAAAAAATAGAAGGGAATAAAAAAGAAAAGGGAAAAGATGACAGAAGGCTTCTTAGCCTGTTCCATCAAATATCCTATAGAAGATTTTCTACTGTAAGGCCTTTAAAAACACTGAACATAGTCAAGTACATGACTACTTATACTGTTGTGTACCCATTATTAACATGGAACTTTGGCTAAGAGATACAGTAGTATTATTCAAAATAAAAGCAAATAGAAGGGAAGGGTAATAAAATACAAATAAAAACCTAGCAGGGAACAAAATGGATACACGGATACTGTGTAAGATAGTAATGAAAAAAGATCAAATACTTGTCTGCCCTCTACTGTATGGCAGTTGTCTGTATTTTCCCTTTTTGGGGGTTGGGGTTGGGGTTGGGGTGGGGTGAGCAAGACAAGGCTTCTCTGTTATAGCCTTGGATGTTCTAGACTCAACTCTATAGACCAGGCTGGCCTCAAACTCATGCTTCAGATCTCACTGAAACTAGATATTTCTGTATTAATTATCTATCATATTTTCACTGCCATAATACTAATCTCCCCCCCCCCCCACCTCCAGACAGGGCTTCTCTGTATAGCCCTGGCTGTCCTGGAACTCACTCTGTAGACCAGGCTGGCCTCAAACTCAGAAATCCGCCTGCCTCTGCCTCCCAAGTGCTGAGATTAAAGGCGTTCAGTGGGATTAAAGAGATACTTGTTAGAAGAGTATTCACAACTAGTCTCTTGTCATTAATGTTACTTTTTAAGGAAGACTTGCAGAAAAACAAAACAAAAAAACCCTCTGTATTCAATGTTTTTAAAAGATAACAAAATATAATCATCTGTAAAGGCAATTCACCAGTGCCTTTTCTTCATATACTTACCCTCCCACCTACAGTACACAAATAAGCCTAGCACAGATATAGGAGATATAGTAAGGGGCATCCTACAGGTGAAAAACAAATATACATACAAATATAGAACTCAAATACAGACTGATTTGTAAGCATAGTATGTATGTGTATGGTAATACAAGATTAGATTTTACAATGATTTCAGAATCTTTAACTTCAGTTCCAAGAATAAGAATGCACAGTATGATTTAATAAACAAGGGGTTAAAAAAAACTGTTGGACCCATGATTTTAAGATGTCACAGACAATTACCTATTTATATTAATAGGAAAAATTCACATAATATATTTTATGTGAATACATATAAACAGCATTAGAAATTCCAACTACACAATATTCCAATGAGAACATTGTTTTTGTTTTGTTCTTTAAATAAAGAAATACAAATGACTGGTGTGCCATGATGTTCTTATCAGTACTTAGGATTCTGGCCCATCTATTAGTGAATGGGCTTTTGATATTACACCCTACTGGAGAGCAGAATAGAATGTGAACTGCAAATTCTTAAGTTTCAGAGAACAAAACCTTATCATACAGCCATTATTTTTCCCCAGCTGTGACGCTAATATACAATCAAAAAGTCTGAAAGGTTACTCATATTCTTTGGACTACTTAATGATTCCCAACAGAGTTGATTTTGCTCTACTGACAGCCATGTCTGGAAATATTCTGGTGACAACAATTAGGAGTAAATAGAGTGTGTTACTACTATATTGTGGTAGAACTCAGGATTGCTATGAAATAATTCTACGATATGTCTACATGACTGTCTAGAGCCAGACAGAGAACTAAAGCTGGGAAACCTAATTTAGATATATTGATCATTCCAAAAGGTGGGAATAAAGGAAAGTTGATGAGACTAGCCTTTCACTGTATCTTCCCACATATTCTAATTTTCAAATCAAATTTTTATAGTAGGTATTCTTGAACATATACCCAATGTTCATATAAACATATAAATTCCATTTATTAGATAAGAAAAGCAACACGTTGCTCCTACTGTAATAAATAAAATGTAAAATACTAAGTATTAGCAGGATGACTCAGTAAGAATAACAAGATATTGTTATCAATGAAGTTCACCTTACTTCTCTCCATGTAACTTTATAAAAACATCAATAATCTTCAAAATGATTTTAAAGGCTTAATATTTAAAAAATCCCTCATTTCATATTTAAGAAGACCTGATCACTAGGTTCAAGCTACGAATTCCTAAAGGTCTATTTCATGTCAGAAAAGATATGATAGGGTCAGATTTCTAAAGAAAAGCTATGTCAAAAGGCCAAACTGGTTCCAAAAGCATACTGGAAACATACCTATCACACTCTTGGCAAAAGAAGCCCGCTTTAGAGTTGCCAGACCAAGGTCTCCAATCTTGACTGAGCCAGTAGGGCCAGTGATAAAGATGTTGTCACATTTAAGATCCCGGTGAATAATTGGTGGAGTTCGTGTGTGGAGAAATTGAAGCCCTTTAAGGATTTGCCGACACCAGCTTCTTAAAACTTTGATTTTCATCACTTTAAACCTTTTTAAATACCTGGAAAAAGCAAAGTAAACCAAACAGGTTATCAATGATATGAGGTTCTGCTTTGAAGAACCAATTAAATTCTGACATACCAAAGATAGGAATATCAAATTTGGAATACTGAACCTCAATATAAGTTTAAGGGACTGGGAAATTTAAAATTAAATTCCATCAAAAGACAAGAAAAATGAACTTTAAAAAAAACCACTTTATATATACATATTCACATACATACGGGATAGGGAAGTACATGTACCTGTCCACATATGGAAGTCAGAAGAGACAGGGAAATTATCTGGAGCTGAAATTACAGGTGTTTGCTGGTTGCCTGGCTTCTTATCTGGGATCTGTCTTCATAACAGGGATCTTAACCATCTCTCTGGCTAGTAATTTGTTTTCAAAGGATCTAACTATATAATCCAGGCTATCTTCAAACTTACAATTTTTCCGCCTCTGTAACCTTTTATGTTGGTTGGTTGGTTGTTGAGAAATAGTCTTGTGTAACTCAGGCTGACTACAAACTTTCTATATAACTAACTCTTGATAACTTGAACTTGAACTCTTGATCCTCCTGCCTCTGCTTCCTAAGTTTAGAACTACAAGCATGCAATACCATGCTTTTTACAGTGCTGGGGATTGAGCTCAGGCCTTTGTGCATACTGGTAAACACTTTACCAACTGAACAACATCCTCAGAGAAACTATCAAAGTAGCAGCTGGTAAAACAAAACAAAAAAAATTATAACAAAAAATGTATTCTTTAAAATTAGTTTACTGTTGACATAACTAAAAAGCAGAATTTTGCTTCAGTAAATAATGGAGTAGCTCCTACTAGTCATAAATATATTCCTAAACTTGTTAAAAACATGTGTGTGTGTGTGTGTGTGTGTGTGTGTGTGTGTGTGTATGCAATGGGCTAGCAAAATGGCTTACTAGGTAAAGAAAGTACAGAACCAACTCCTGCAAGTGTAATCTTACTACTTGTGGCACATGTGTTGTGCATGTTGTGTGTGCACACATACACACACACACACACACACACACACACACACCAATTTTGATTTAGGAGGGTTTTTTGGTTTTTTTGGTTTGGTTCTGGGTTTTATTAGTTTTTGAGATGGACTTGCTCTGTATAGCCTTGGCTGTCCTGGAACTCTCTCTGTAGACCAAACTGGCCTAAAACTCGAAGAACTGCTTGCCTCTGCCTCCTGAGTGTAAGGGTTAAAGGCATGCACCACCTAAGTTTATTTTTTTCCAATTATACAGACACACACACATGCATGCAGGCACACACGATTGCACGATTGAAAGGAGCTAGAGAACAAAACCAGTTGAAGTAGAGGTGATTTCACATAAGAATATAAAGGGAAAGCAATGTGTAAACAGCCTCTATGTATGTATGCATGCATACATGTATGTGTGGAAAGAAAGGTCAACTTCGAATATCCTTTCATCTACCTTGTCTTTTAAGCCAGGGTCTTTAATTGATCTGGAACTTATCAAGTAGGCTAGAATGACTGACTAGGAAGCCCTAAGGACCACTGCTGGGCTCACAGGCACAGGTAAGTATACCTTGCTTTTTTTATGTGGTTTATGAAGAATGAACTCAGATCTTCATGCTCTCCTGCTCAGTTGGTAAAGGTACTTGCTGTCATACTTGATGACAAACCCCATGACTCTCATGGTATAAAGAGATAATGGACTCCCTTAAGTGTTCTTTGACCTCCATATTCATGCTATGATATGTGTATGTGCACACACACCTAAGTAAATGTAATAATTTTTTAAAAGGTCCTATGTAGTAAATGGAACAATTTGGGGGCATGGTATAATAAATAACAGTTCTATGACTGCAGTGCAGTGCTCATAAGTAAAGAAGGGGGACAGGGTAGAGAGATGCTTCAGTGGTTAAGAACATTTGTAGTTTCCCAAAAGACCTATGTTCATTTCCCAGCATTCATGCCAGATGGCTCATAACTACCTTTAACTCCAGCTCCAGGGAATCTAACACCTTGTTCTGGCTTCTCTGGGTACCTGCATATGGCACCTGTATGTGCACATGTGTGTGCGCGCGCACACACACACACACACACACACACACACACACACACTCTTAAAAAAAATGGAAAAGGAGAAGAGTAGGTGACCTGCTGCACACGACTTATGACTTCAGTTTGATTTCTGGAATTCATGGTCAAAGGAAAGAAATGAATTCTGGATTTAGTCTTTCTACCTTTATACTTGTGCCATGGTACATGTGTGGACTAGCACAGTCTCTCTCCTTTCCACCCATCTCTCCCCTCTCCACCCATAATAATAAGTACACTTTAAAAAGAAAAGAAGGAGATCAGCTTAACAAGAGGGAAACCACGCCCTCATGCCTAGCACAAGAAATCTAGACAACTAACTACCTAGGGCTAATGAAGTTTTAGACCTTGAAGAATCTACAACTTCCACTTTACTATACCAACATAATTCCTAACTATATTTTAAATATTTGTTCTTATAACCACAGATAAGTGTAGTTATTATCCTAAAATGAGGAAAGTTCTCTTAGTAGCAGATGACAACAAAACTGCTCAAAATGCAGAGTTGTAGAGCCCAGAAACAACTGATACATCTACAACTCTGCTTAAACATCACCTGAACAAAGACAACATCAACAGACATGCTAAAATGGAAGGACTGTTGAGAGTAGAAAAATCAGTCTTTCCCTGGAAAAAGCAGACCAATAGGTTATGAACTACAAAATGGTCAGCCCTGAAAATATATACAAGTAACATTATACAGACTGAATGGGTATTTATATATTTAGAAATATGTATATATACACATTCATGACAATTGATAAACTGGAGAACAGGAATCAATCTGAAAGAGAGCCAAGGGGAGCAGGTACCATGGGAGGGCTAAGAGGAAAGAAAGGGAATGGAGAGATGATATAATTATAACCTCAAGAAATAAAATATTTAATAAGGGAAGGGAGAAATTCCAGAAAGTAGTCACAGAAAAAGAGTCCTCAGTTCTATATATTTTTTGTCGCAAGTCTCCAGGTAACTAATGAAATTTGTACATACGCAATAGAATCCACAAGGCGATTAACATGAACAGCATAGGGGTTGGCGAGATGGCTCAGTGATTAAGAGCACTGACTGCTCTTCCAGAGGTCCTGAGTTCAAATCCCAGCAACCACATGGTGGCTCACAACCACCTATAATGGGATCCAATCCCTCTTCTGGTGTGTCTTAAGAGAGTGACAGTGTACTCATACATAAAAAGAAAAGAAAGAAAGAAAGAGAGAGAGAGAGAGAGAGAGAGAGGAAGAAAGAAAGAAAGAAAGAAAGAAAGAAAGAAAGAAAGAAAGAAAG
>JADRCD010211536.1:0-15271 GCA_019843815.1 Montemys delectorum | reverse complement strand
CATCATCATCATCATCATCATCATCATCATCATCATCATCATCATCAAAGAGAGAGAGATGACCCAGCATTTAAAAGTGCTTGTAGAGGACCTGAGTTCAGTTTTCAGCATCTATGCCTAGTGGTTAACAATTACCTGTTAATCTCATTTTAACCAGTAGAGGGCAATCTTGACATTGATTTCTAATCCCTAAACTGCTCAATTTTAGAAATACCAATCAATGGTATTAAAATTAACTAGGTTTATTCAATAACAAACTCATTCTAATAGTTACCAATAAATAATCACCATATTATTTTATATACAACAGGATTTTGTGGGTAGGAAAAACACATTGTATAATAAAGGTTGAAAGTATTATTTCTGTCATAGTAGACTAAACAACAACAAAAGTAAATCTAAATCAAGAGATTTTCTGGAAAATACTGATTGACTTACGTCTTAAGTGTTCCAGATGTCATTAGTTCAGTCACTAAAACAATGCATTTTTTTCCTTTTACTGTGGATTCCCAGGAATCATAGAATCGAACAATGTTGGGATGTTGAAGACCCTTTAACATTTCGGCCTCTTCTTTGAATCTCTGCCTTTCAGATTTTGTTAACTTTCGATCCTAAAAGGCAAAATACAAAACAATGTGATTTAAAATGATAGGACACAAGTCACATAGCTATATTAAGATGCTAAATAAGCTGGTCATGATGGCACGTGGTTGCAATCTCAGCAGTCAGCCTCAATGAGGCAGTAAACACCAAGTTCAAAACCTGTATAAATAATAAAATGTGCTAATTATACATCAATGATAAATAGAATTAAAATGAAACAGAAACACTAATAAAAGTCATTTGCATATGCTATATATTTAAGAAAAGTGGATTATAAAGTGATGCTTGAAATTACTTATCATTAGTATCAATGTCTAAAATATAATCTCATTCTGTAAGACACAGTTAACTTGTCACTTCCAAAATAAATCAATAATTGTTAGAAATGTGCAATTGATGTCACAGAATAATTATAGGTTCTTGAAGGCAAAGACTTAATAATTGGGGCTATATAGAAAAAACATATCTTAAAAAAAACAAAAAAGGTTAAATAACAATAATAAATAATAATAAATATAGTTCTATCTTTGCACTCATTAGAACTTTCTATGAATATGCTATATCATCTAACAAAATTGTTATCATAATCAAGCACTCTAGTAAGTATGCTTTCCTCTTAAGTTCTTGGTGCTTTACAGGTGCTAATACTTTACTTCCTATCTGAGATGAAGAATGGGAAAAGGATCCAATTTGGCTTTAAAATTTAACAAAGTTCATAAAGTTCTGTTTATGAAAATGGAAACTATCTTTAGTCACTCTCAGTATAGATATTTTAATGTAGTATTCCCAGTAAAACTAAAAGTGATTCAATATTACAATGTTTTAGCAAAATTAAGTGATTTTAATATTATATACCTAATTTAAAGTCCTTTGTATAACTAGAATGGACCCTTGTTCCTACTCCTTACTCTTGAATGATCACTATCCTAAATTTAGGTATATAAGAATCACTGGTTTTTATACTCTCCCAAAAAAAAAAAATTGAACATATCACAACTTATATATTACCTACTAAGGAATCCTTTAGGCACTTATTGATTTGATGCTTCTCCAATATCACAAATAAGGTTGTGCTGTTAATCTTTTGGGGCTTGTATATATAACTATTTACAGAACACTGGAGCTTTTATTTTGTTTAGACAGGATCTCTCTACATAGCCCTGGCTGTTCTGGAACTATGTAGTCTTGTCTGACATTGAACTCAACGATGTACCTGCTTCTGCCTCCTGAGTGCTAGGATCAAAGGCATGTGCCAACAAGCCCAGCTTGAACACTTTCTCATAGGACTCACAAACTTCATTTATAAACTCACAGAACTAGACAGATGGCTCATTAGTTAAAAGTAGTTGTTGGTCTTGCAGAGGCCCCAGGTTCAGTTACCAGCACACAGCCATCCATAATTCCAGAACCAGGGATTCTAATGCATATTCTTCCAACCTCCTCTAGCACCAGGCATGTACACTCTCACTTAAATACATAAAGTAAATCTAAATATATTAAAGATTTACAGACTTGCGCGGGAGGTGGTGGCACAGGCCTTTAATACCAGCACTTGGGAGGCAGAGGCAGGTGGATTTCTGAGTTCAAGGCCAGCCTGGTCTACAGAGTGAGTTCCAGGACAGCCAGGGCTACTCAAGAGAAACCCTGTCTCGAGAAAAAAAAAAAATTTTTTTTTACAGACTTGCACAAATAACTGTTAATTTTCATTAACTTCAAATTAAGACTTGTCATTTCTTAATTATGAATGTAAATATCTAACAGTAGTCTGTATTACCTGTAATTTTTAATCACTGTTGGATTTAATCAAATAACAAATCATTATAGATATTCCAAAATGCCACTCTGATTAATCACTACTTGGAAATCATCATAGCTTTTAGATCTTGCCCTAGCATCGTAAAATCTATTAGTGATATA
This sequence comes from Montemys delectorum, assembly GCA_019843815.1. Taxonomy (NCBI): domain Eukaryota; kingdom Metazoa; phylum Chordata; class Mammalia; order Rodentia; family Muridae; genus Montemys; species Montemys delectorum. Next base: position 12,751 of record JADRCD010211536.1, on the reverse strand, counting down.
TACAATGCCACTTTAAAAAAATGATATTTTGATAACTAAAGCAACTTTTTTTCTGCTCTTCTGTGCTTTGCTATGGTCTAAATAATTCACATTAAAATCTTAGCCTCAAAGATATTAGGAAGTAGACTAGGTAGTGGTTTCATAAGGGGGGGGGCAGGAACTTCAGGGAATTAATTAATCTCTTCATCCTGCTCCACCATGTGAGGATACAACAAGAACAAGATAAAAGTTTTCTGAGGCACAGTAAGTACTGACCAGACATGGCAAGTTGCCCTAGAACTTCCTAGTTACCTAAACTATGAAATCTTTTCTATTATTTATAAATTAATGCCATCTAAGTTTCATTATAGCAACCTAAGCAGTCTAGACATTTCCTTATGTCTGAAGGTTACCACTGCTACATATGTTCAAGAGCACATATGGTAATTATCTACAACACATCAACTTTGTCAATTTGGGGAGTGTAAAACCATATCCTGTTGCTTAATCAGTGTCATTAATCTGCTTAAACAACCTTTTCTTTTTACTTTTCTGAGAGGGTCTGATATATATCCCCAGATGACTGAAATTGCAGCCCTACCTCAGTATCCCAGATGCATGCTCTAACTGTTTTTCAAAGTGTTTGTTTTAGGAAAATTCTCTCTCTCTCTCTCTCTGAAATAAACTCCTCTCAACCTTCATTCTTTCTCTATTAAGACTTTATGTGTAAAAATGCATACATATGTGCATGTGGGACTTATCTTTACTGTTTCTCATTTTCCACTGCTTTCTGATATCACAATCTTTACTAATTTTCTTGTTACAACACATTCTTGCTTATTACCTTTTTAAAATTATCAATATTAATTAAACCATAAGCCTTAAAAAAGGCAAGGATACAAAAGGCATTGTGCCAGAGTGCCTGCTCCACATATAAGGGAGAGTGAGGTGAGCATAAATGAATATGCAAGGAAGTCTGAAATATAGATTGGGTGGGTGGGTGGGTGGTGACCCATACAGAACATAAAACAGGCCAAGCTAGGCATGGTGATGGTATACCTATAATCTTAGCATTCAGGATAGAGATTTTTTAAGGTCAGAAGAGGCTTTTTCCCTTCAAAACATAAAACCACTTCCAAACCAAAGCAGAACAGTACAACAAAAACTCTATAGGGATAAGCAGTCAGACTCAAAAGTATTGAGAGATGACTCAACAGTTAAAGGCATTTGCCCATAAACCAGATGTCCTGAGTTCAATCCCTAGTAGCTACAAGGTGAAAAGAGGGAATTAACTCCTGAAAGATGAAAGATGTCTTCTAGCCTAAACACATCCATGTAAGCACCCTCACACACACACATACATACACATACACTAAAAAAACAAAGCTAAACAGGGCATAAAGGTACCACTTGTGAGACTGAGTTGGGAAGAAAATTAGCCTGGACTACAAAGTATGTGATGTATGCTAACTCACAAAAAAACTAAGAGGAAAAAAATGGCCTGGGAAGGTGATGTGGGGGGGAATATGATCATACTAAAGAATTTATTAAGAAGAGTTTTCTAGCCATCACTTCCAAGGAACCCAATTCCTAGAGGAGAGATTCCTCTTTCCTCATATAGAAGCAACCCTATACATATTCATATATATTATGAATGAGTCATAATAATCAGTTTAATACAACAGTCCCCTTCATAAGCAAGCAAGTTTGCCCACATTCTCTTTGGACTTCTTCCTCATCAGAATCTTGCTTGGTCTCTAAACTCTTACTATAAGACTAGCAAAAATGGGCTGGCGAGATGGCTCTGCAGGTAAGAGCACTGACTTCTCTTCCAAAGGTCCTAAGTTTGGATCCCAGCATGGTGGCTCACAACCATCCGTAATGAGATCTAATGCCCTCTTCTGGTGCGCCTGAAGACAGCTACAGTATATTACACCGGAGGGAGCGGGGCTGGAGAAAGAGGGGCATCCTGAGTTCAATTCCCAGCAGCCACAAAAAGACTCACTGCCATCTGTACAGCTACACTGTGCTCATACATATAAAATAAATAAATAAATCTTAAAAAAAAAAAAAAAAAGACTGGCAAAAACATTATTTCACTGGGCTGGTGACATGGCTTTGTTAAGTAAAAGCACTAGTCACTACATAATTGATGACATGATACAGATTCACAGGACCCAAATGATAGATGGAGAAAACTGGCCTGGACAAGTTTCCCATCACCTCTAACACACACATCCAACAACAATGAAAGTAATAATTCACCAGGCAGTGGTGGCGCACGCCTTTAATCCCAGCACTTGGGAGGCAGAGGCAGGCGGATTTCTGAGTTCCAGGCCAGCCTGGTCTACAGAGTGAGTTCCAGGACAGCCAGGCTATACAGAGAAACTCTGTCTCGAAAAATCAAAAAAAAAAAAAAAAAAAAAAGTAATAATTCTTTAAAGTAATGTTTAAAAAAATAAACAAAGCTCTCTTTCACACCTTTTTGTATTTTATTTCAACTCTCCAAACAAAGGCTGTGCTCCTTTATCCACAAAAGTCACCTCACCTGTCCTCTAGGGTTCATTATTCATGATAACACAACTACTGTATTCTTGTATGAACTTCCCAGGAATTAGTCAAAGGCACAGGTCTAAGTAACTGAGGGCTAGATGACTGAAACAATGGTAGAACTAGTCATTTAGTATTTGATTTCAGTGCATTTTCATTTCATATTAGATCAATTTCTCGCTGTACCACCACATCAGTATATCATTTTCAGTATCTTTAACTCTTAAAAGATACTGGGGAGGTTATGTTTAGAGTATAGAGTTCAAGACCAGTCTGATCAAATAGTGAGACCTTATCTAAAATAAAAACAAAACTATAAAAAGCTAACAGAGAAAAAAGCAAAGAGAGATGGGAGTGTGGCTATGTTACTCAGATTAGTCTTGAACTCAAGTGATTCATTCTCCTGTCTCAGCCACCCAAGTACTAGGACAACAGGTGTATGCAACTGTACCTTATTTAAAATATACTTTATTACTAGACATGAGGGCTCATGCTTTGTAATACCAGCACTTAGAAGGCTGAGGAAGAAAAATGAGTTTGAAACTTGCCTGGATTGCAAACATACAAGTTCCAAGGTAGCATGAACTACACACAGTGAGACTATTTACACACACACACACACACACACACACACACACACACACACCCCAAAACAAACTTTAGAATCTCACTTTACTGTCACTTTTACCAGAGTATCAGGGACCTAACTTGTCAAAGGTTTTGACTGCTGCCATTAGTTTTGCAAATGATTTATGACACTAGATAATGAAGCTAGTTTAAACTGCAATTTGTTGAAATCCCATCTATCCTATGTTTCTGTGGACAAGCTTCTAAACTTCAAGTTTGTTGACTCAGAGATAGTAATCAGTCCTAGCTATGACTCTTATGCAATGAGCTTATCTGCATCTTACCTGTATGCCCTGCATATCCCTGGTTAAAATTCTAAGGGTGTACTTTCTTCAGCTTCTGATTTTATCACTCATTCTCATTCTGTAACTTGTTTCTCTATGCCCTAAACACATAGGCAATGGAGGTCTTGTGAGAAAGTGCAGGGTTTTGTTTTGTTTTGTTTTGTTTTTTGAAGACAGGGTTTCTCTGTGTAGCCCTGGCTGTCCTGGAACTCACTCTGTAGACCAGGCTGGCCTCGAACTCAGAAATTCTCTTGCCTGTCTCCCAAGTGCTGGGATTAAAGGCGTGAGCCACCACTGCCCATCGACCTCTTTTACTTTTGGCTTTTCTTATAAAGATCCTCCAACTCACCTCCCAGTTCCCAGAGACTCCTCATGCAGACTATCTTCTCTAATTCCTAATCCCTGGCTTTATTCAGACTGCTTCTGTTTCTTCCCTGAATTGCTTCTTGAGGCCCTTAAAAAGTACACTACTGCTAGCCTGGAGTCATCAGAAGGAAGGGCCTTCCTAGACAAGTATTTTTCTGCAACATATTATAGAAGCTTTAAAAGGCAAATAGGTTCCTGAAGGCTAACAAATAGACACATAGGGGTCTGAAAATTGTTAATAATAGAGATAGGACAAAAGAACGCAAAGGACCACAGAAATAAACTAAAGGCTGAATGGTTAACTGCTGCTGTGAACTCTATGCCTCTCTGGGAATGCCCACCAAGAAAAACATAATAGGAAGGTGTCAGTAAGGTCCTAGCCAGAGCTATAACACAGCCAAGTACCTGCAAATCATGTATGTAAATGAAAGGGACACCGGAATATAAAACATCCCTTTGAAGGAAAATTCCCATCCTCTCTGCAAATAAATGGGACACTAGAAAGAAAATGTCTCCTGCTCTGAAACAAGTACAAATACAGGAAAAATCTTGAAAGCTAGGAGACTGCAGATTCTTACCCAGAAATCCAGCCTCCTGCTAGCAAAGAAGAATTTCAGAACACTTAACTGAACTGCCTAAGGCCCTTGTTACTTGCTTTCCAGCTTTAAGCCTGGACGTTTCTAGGAATCTCACTAGAAGCCCCATTTACAGGTAGCTACACTGAACTCTTTGTGCAACCCTAGTAGGTTCTGGTTTTACTTTATCAGATTATAATTGGGCCCAAGGCATTTACAGAGCCATCCTATAATCTGACTTCCCAAGGGAAACCAAACACCACTAACGTTTTCTAGCAACTTTCTGAGATGTTAATTTTCAAGCTACCAAACTGGTATATAGGGCTAATGATGAGACAAGAAATTGTGACTCTTTTTTTTTTTTTAATTAGATATTTTCTTTATTTACATTTCAAATGATATCTCCTCTCCTGGTTACCCCTCCGAAAAAAATATCAAAAACAAAAACAAAAGCAACAACAACAAAAAAACTAACCCTATTCCCCCCCTCCCCCTGCTCACCATGACTCCCTCTTGAGAAGTACATATCTCTATTTGGATATATCTTACTTTCTGTGACACTCTCTTGGAGAAACCCACACCCATGCTCTTAGTGGAGCGTCCTTTTTTTTTTTCCTGCTTCATCTTCATTAAAATATCTTTAAGGCCAGCAAGATGGGTGAGTGGCCATATAAGCTAGAGCTCATTCCCTAGAACACACATAAAAGTAGAACCAACACCACAAAGTTCGTTCTCTGACTTCTACATGTATGCAGTGGCATATGCACTTATGTGCATGTGTGCACACACAATTTTAAAGAAATAACAATAAACTCTTCAATTCTGCTTATATCAGCTAAGGCTTGGAATTCTTTTCTGCATCAAAGCTAAGAGTCCTAGTTGAACCTTTGTCAATTAGGTTTTTTGTTTTGTTTTGTTTTTTCAAGACAGGGTTTCTCTGTGTTGCCTTGGCTGTCCTGGAACTCACTCTGTAGACCAGGCTGGCCTCGAACTCAGAAATCCGCCTGCCTCTGCCTCCCAAGTGCTGGGATTAAAGGCGTGCGTCACCACCACCCGGCAGTCAATTAGGTTTAAAAGCTTAGGAGCTGGGTTTCTGTGTCCTCAACACAGAATAATTCCAGAGGAAACTGAGGCTATCCAAAGTTCTGGTGCCCCAGGACCAGAGACTAAAGGTCCTCTCTTTCTCCTATATCACCACATCAAGCAATTGTGAAAGAGACTGGAGAAAGAAAATCAAACAAATTGAATACACTTGTGAGTTGACAGTTAACCTCAAATATGTCTTTAAGAAAAAGACCTCATAAGACCAGCAGTGGTAGTACCTGCCTGTAACTCTAGAACTATGGGAGTCTGAGATAGGATTATGAATTTGAGAGCAGCCTAGGCTACTAATGAGACCCTGTCTCAAAAAAAAAGAGTGGAAGAGTGGAGAGGGGAGGGGAAGGGAGGAGAGGGAAGAGGAGAAGAGGAAAACCAGCAAACTGGGATTGAAGAGAAACGACTCAGTAAGTAAGAATGATTACTACTCTTTTTCAAAGGTCTTAAGTTTGGTTCCCAGCACTCACATAGGAAAATTTGCTTGTTAACTCCAATCCATCAGCTACTTTACTGACTGATAGTTCAGTATACCTAACTTCAGTTCATTATTCCAAAGAAACCATTTCATTTAGAAAGTCCACAAGGCCTCAACACTACAAAAAAGAACTACAAGTAACTAAGGAATACCTAAAAGGAGGAGAAATGTTTGTCAGGAAAGAATGCACTAACTGGTTATTTAATAACAAATAGTCAGCCCTAAAGACACACATACAAGTAACATTATATAGACTGGATAGGTTATATTTAGGAGTGTGTGTGTGTGTGTGTGTGTGTGTGTGTGTGTATACATGTGTACATACATACATGCATTTAAATTAAAAAAAGGCTATGAGGCCAGGCACAAAGAAACCCTGTCTCGGGGAAAAAAAAAAAAAGGCATATGAATTTGAAAGAGCAAGAAGGTACATGAGAGGGTTTGGAGGGAGAAGTGGGAAGGGTAAATAATGTAACTATATAATAATTCCAAAAATAAATAATTTTTAAAAAGAAAACAATTTCATTAAAAACAATAAGTAAAAAAGGTGAGAGCAACAAGATAGCTCAGTGAATAAAAGTGTTTGCCATGCAAACCTGGTAACTTGAGTGCAAGTCTTCAGACTCACACACTGGAAGGAGAACTGACTCCCAAGTTGTCCTCTGGCCTCCACATGTGTGCCATGGGACATGAGTCCCCCCAGCAACAGGTCTCCCTCTTCCCACTACAAAGTAAATAAATTCAATTTACAAAATTTTTTAAAATTCAGTTTTTTATATTCTCTAGCTAGACATCTCTCTGTTTTTGTTTTTATAGCAATCTCATCCTTTTTGGGACATCTTATCAGCCTCAGAAGAAAAGTTCCAGACCAATTCACAATTGAAGAAGTGAAAATGTCTTTTATTAATTAAAACTGAATGTTTACAAATCTATAGCCCATTATCTCAAAAAATATTTAGTCCTCAAGTCCTCCTAATTTCTATGGTATCCTATATTTGGTAATATCTGAAGTCTTCTAAATTAAGACACATGATAATTCTACATATCAAAATATGGCTGGCATGCCTGGAATCCTTTGATAAAAAAATTTAGGTCAATACTAGAGTCCTCCCTCCTTATCACTATGCACCACATTGACTTACGAAAACCTGAGAATCCATTCCATCTTTAAAAATAAATACCACTAACTTAGGTATTTATGTTAAGTATTATGATAAAAATTCATTTCAGACAGGTAATACAGCAGCAGTGTCAAACTACTAAAGTACACATTCCATTACCAACATACAGAAAATTTTCGTGAGTGAATCCATCAGTAATTTAAAATAAATCATAATTATTTGGGTCTGGAATATTCTCTGATGGAGTAGATTATATAATAGCAATTTTAAATGACAGAAATATTTTCATAGGTATTTAATTCATTGTGCTTTGTGTGTGTTTGTGTCTGAGTGTATGTGCATACATATGTCTCTAGTGTTCACGGAGGTGAGAAAAAGGTCACCAAATCTCAGAATTGCAGATACTTGAGCAACCATGTGGGTGCTAGAAACCCAGCCCAGATTCCTCAAAGAGCACAAAGTGTCCTTAACCACAAGGACATCTCTACAGCCCCTAGGCCCCTATTTTATTCTTCTTGATACTATCAGAAGAGGCCTAGGGAGCGGGTAAACAACCATTAAAAGCCAAAATGATTCTTGCAACTTTAAAAAAAAAAAAAGGCATATAAAGATACAATAGAAAAATCACTCCTGAATTTTTTGTGGCCAAACCTAGATTAAAATGCTAGTGCAGATTTCCTTATAACTTTCCAATGCTGCTGGGCAGTGGTGGCACACACCTTTAATCCCAGCACTTGGGAGGCAGAGGCAGTAGGATTACTGAGTTCGAGGCCAGCCTGGTCTACATAGTGAGTTCCAGGACAGCCAGGCTATACGGAGAAAACCTGTCTCAAAAAACCAAAAAAAAAACCCAAAAACCAAAAACAAAAAAACCTTCCAATGCACTATCCCATAGGAAAAAAGTTTACAAGTTCAATTTTTCTCAATAGGTAAAGTATATGATAGTCACGGGAATGTCCTTTATATCTCATAGAATAATCTAAGAATTATTTTGAAATCATACCAGAGTCTGTATTTTTTTTAATTCTCCATTAAAAATAGTAAATACAGTCTGGTTTTGTTCTTCTGTCAGACCCTTCTTACTATAGCTTATCTTTATTTATACTCATTTTACTGCAACTGGAAGAAAATTCTACTTAAAAAGATACCACTTTCTCAAAACAGATGTATACTCATTTATAGGTTCTATTCACTAAGCACCCTCCACTTAAATCTCCCAATTTGGACCAGAGGGTCTAAGCAATTTCTTTGTATCCCTCTTTCTTGCAGAAGCACCCACACTGTATCTAAAGTTAAGTTAATAAAATGTGACAGAAATATAAAATAGTTGAATGACAAAAAAAAAAAAAAGAACCCACTATTTCTATTTAAAAAACAACTGCACACTATTTTTTACTAAATGACTTACAGTATCCAGAGTAAAACAATACCCTAGACATTGCCATAAATTTAAAGATGGTAATGGTAGTGTATGTGTAACTGAAATAGCTGAGATCAATGTGAAGGCAACTAACTGAAAGGGCTGAACTTTTAGCTGTCTCAGGTAGGGCCTAGCACTAAAGAAAGCAGTTAAGCTAAGAAAGGGACCAAGGACAAAGTTAAGTCAGATGCAGATCAAATGGAAATTTTCTTCAGCATAAAATGCTAACATTTTTTCTTAGGGGCAGGGAGTCATCAAAGGAGAAGCCAATAGAACAAAACTCATTGAAGAACTAATACCTGTGTGTGCTAGTTACTAGCACTAAATCTGAAGGTCTTACAAAAGAAGTGTCAGCACAGGAGAGGAATATGGTGGTGGTAGTGGTGGTAGATATTACAAAGCTAATTAGACTCTGGATGAATTCGCTGACCCTGATATCCAAAACTGCTTTCTTTTATTTTGTAGGAGAGGCACAGGGTGTCAAATCTAGGGCATAAACACAACTTGTTAGGTTTCAGAGGCATGATGAAACTCTGACTTAAGGAATTAGGTGAAATAAGATAGGACTCAGAGCCCTTGGATGGTATATATCAGTGATCCCAGCATTAAGTAGGATGAATGAGCTGAGGAAAGAGTTCAAGATACTCCAAAAAAAAAAAAAAAAGTCAGGCATAGAACCAAAAATAAAGATATATTCACAAACAAAAAAAGGTTGCTACAAGTAGGTAGAAAATGATTTTTGAACAAGATAGCCCAAAAAGGCAACAACAAAAACAACCACCTTCCCAGAAAAAGAAAACAAAAAAATAAGTAGATCTTCAATTGAAATACTTCTCAAGGAGCGGTGCTTTAATCCCAGCACTTGGGAGGCAGAGGCAGGTGGATTTCTGAGTTTGAGGCCAGCCTGGTCTACAGAGTGAGTTCCAGGACAGCCAGGGCTACACCAAAAAAAAAAAAAAAAAAAAAAAAAGAGAAATACTTCTCAAAGGAAAAACACATATTTACAAGAGTCTATTTACCTAACCAGGACAGATGGCAGGAAAAAAGTTAAAACAAACTAACTGAAATGAAAAGAGGAAAGTATTATTCATTTAAGTGGAGTTTCCAAAAGAGAAAGAATACCAGGACAGCCTCCTTTCTCTACATAAAGGTAGAGATCTAAGAAAAACATTTTGAGCTGTTCCTCACAAGCTATATCTACTCATCACCACCATCACCACCATTATTTTGAAACAAGGTCTCTCACTAGTCTGGAAATAGCCAAATAAAAAGTATAACTGGCTACTTGGTGAATCCCAGGGACCTACTTGTCTTCCCCTCCCCAACACTGGCATTACAAGCATGCACCACCACACCTGGCTTTTACTTTAAAAACAAAACAAAACAAAACAAAAAACAAGAACATGGGTTCGGAGGCTCACACTCAAGCCATAAAGTACTTTACAGCCTGAGCTATCTCCCTAGCCTGGGAACAGAATGTTAAGAAGGAAAAGTGAAATTACAGAATCCTACAGAAAATTAGATTTTAAAAGTACTTTCATGTGTAAATACACTCAAAAGTTTATCATTCATGTATCTTTCTCTTATTCATGCATCTTTCTCTTACTAGCAAGATAGCAGATACATCATAATTGTAAGAATTACATTTAATAAGTATCTATGAGTAGTAAATATATTTAACAAATTATTTTTTATAATGTTAAAGAAGGGTTCAAGAAAAATCTGCAAAGGGGAACAACAACAAAATACCATGTTCAGCAAACTAGTGTGTAGTCCAGATTTAGGAGGGCAGAAAAGCCTGTAAAAATCCAAAAGAAATAGGATATGGTATGAAAGACATTAAAAATAAAGGGAAAAATGAGGTAATTTGAATCAAATAAATCAGAAAGTCTTGTGTCACTTTAGCACACCAGGCATTTTTCCCTTTCCAAAGAATGGTATATTAAAAACTGACTGATATTCATTAGTCTCTTAAATTTGCTATTATACAGTGAGGCTCTTACTTCCCACAGTGCTAGGAATTGAACTTGGGTCCTTTCAAGATATGTCCTCCATTTGTAGACATGTAGGCATGCGCACACGCAAATACAATACAATGTGATTGAGAAAAAAAATGAAGAATATAAAAGAAAAATCAAAGACAGGAATAGTGATATACATCTGTAAAACCAGCACTTAGAAGGTTGACTGGAGGGCCAGTGAGATAGCTAAGGGAGTAAAGAAGCTTGCCACCAAGGCTGACCACCTGAGTTCAATTCAGGGAACACCTGGTGAAAAGAGAAAACTGACTCTCCCAAGTTTTCCTCTTATCTCTCATCTCTATACAAGCACTGTGGTATCCATAAACTCACACACATGCACATGAGAAAATAAAGAGTGTGAGGGAATAGGAGGAAAAGGGGGAAGGAATGAGGGAAAGAGGGGAGAGAAAAGGGAAGGAGTATTAACAATTCAGGGAGTCAGGAGTATTAACAATTCAAGACTATAAAAGTGAGTTCAAAACCAGTCTGGGCCACATGAGACACTGTCCCAAAAATTAGAAAAAAAGGAAAGGAGGTTGACTAATAAAAGGAGATGCAAAGTCCAAAGTGATTCTCAGAAATTCGTTCTTGTAAATCAGGCACTCAGGAATTTGATAGACTGGTACAAGAGAAAGAATCAAAACAGGGTGGCTGAGTAAAAATGAGAAATGGGGTCAACAAGATGTTTTGGCATATGTTTTGAGGTTTGCCAGGTATGCACAGCAAATTCCAGGCTACTCAGGATATACAAGACCATGTCTCAAAAAACAAAAATACCCATATACCTAGTCTTTTTAAAGATAAAGGATAGCAAAACAATTCAATGTGAGAAAAAAAAAAACAAAAACAAAACAAAACAAAAAAAACTCTTAAGCCCTTGGGTTACCCCTGTTTTTTTATTTAGGGGTAGGGGTGCACAGGGGTTGGTTAAAACAGGTTATCACACTACCAAGAAATTAAAAACCCAACCCAAAAAGCATATTTGTGAAAAAAGATTTGTATGATCTACATTGAAAACTTTTGTAACTATAATAAAACCACAAATAATCCAAATTAAAATACGGGCAAAGGAACTGAAAAGATCTACAATGGTCATTAGAAGATATCTGATGTTATTGATTATGGGACAATACAAATCAAAATCACAATAAGGCATCACTTTGCAGACATTTCATGGTATAAAATAATCAAAAACTGGAAAAGGTTTTTTCAATGACACTAAGTACCAGTTGGATAGGTATAAGGAGTTCTGAGATGCTATTCAATTCACATTGGGTGACTAGAGATAACAATAATGTATATTCATCTCAAAAAAGCTGTAAGAAAGGATCTTAAAGTGTTTGAAAAGATAAATATGCTTAGCCTCTTTAAAACATGCATAATGTATGAATATATGAAAACATTATATAGTACTCTAATCTATATATAATGTACACACACACACATATATATAAATATATATGCAATTTTTCTATTTTTAGTTAGTTGAAGAAACAAAGTCTAGAGCCGAGACAATTAGGAGAACCAACAAGTCTCCTCTTATAATTTTATACTTTACATCTCAATCAACTTTAGTATGAAATACTAAAAATAGCTAAAATTTTGGTAACTTGATTACCCTAAAACTACAGGGGAAAAAAAATTTGTATTAACTTCATTAACCAACTCTTCAGTTATCTGGTAAGAGTTATTGTGAGGGGCTGGAGAGATGACTCAGCACTTAAGAGCACTAACTGCTCTTCCGAAGGTCCTGAGTTCAAATCCCAGCAACCGCATGGTGGCTCACAACCATCCATAATAAAATCTGATGCCCTCTTCTGGTGTGTCAAAAGACAGCTACAGTGTACTTATGTATAATACTAAATAAGAAAATCTTTTAAAAAAGGAGTTATTTTGAGACCCTATGAAGTTTTATTGTCTCCATTTAGAGAACTGTCTTTCTGTGCTCTATTACTACATATTTTATTTCTTAGGTATGTAAGGGTGAAGTATCATGACTTTTTTAACTAGCAGTAGCCACCCTGGCTAAACAGTCCATATGTAGTCCATTTAAGATAGGATATAAGGAAAAACAGCATTAAGGGTATCCAATTCCAAACTGTCTTTTTTGAATGTATACATGGATGTGGTGTATTCAGCTAGACTGCCTAGTCAGTGAGCCCTCAGGATTTTGTTTTCATCTTCCCAGCACTAATAAGATAACACACACACACACACACACACACACACACACAC
>JADRCD010211535.1:776-55395 GCA_019843815.1 Montemys delectorum | reverse complement strand
GGCATTCCCTCCCTAGGCTGACATGGCCGAGCCCGGCATTCCCTCCCTAGGCTGTGGATGCTAAGGACAGGCAGGTGCTGGGCTGCTGGCATGGCTGTCAGTGCAAAAGTCACAGACTCTGAAGTCTGTACAGACATGAGGGTTTAGCTGTGTGGCACAGGCAGTGGCCTCTGTGGATGACCCTACTGCCCGTCTGCGTGCCCTCCAGTGCTCATGCTGTTATCCCCCACACATGGTGCTCCCTGCCAACGCAGTCTCCACATACCCACCCACTCTTCCATATGTCTGCTTACCCACCAACACACAGCATCCCATCTACCCTCCAGACCACCCATGTGCCTGCTCCCTTTTGTCCCATCCATCCATCTGTCCATCCATCCATCCATCTTTGCATCTACTTACTAAGGTATTCATTTACAGAACAGTATATCTTCTACTTAGCCACCCACATGTGCATACATCAACCCATCTACCCTCCAAACCATTCATCCACTTTCCTGTTAATCCACCCATCCTTCTGTCTGTCTGTCTTTCCACTCCCTCCTGTTCATCCATTCCCATCCTGTTTGCCCATCTATCCTGTCTGTACTTAATTAAATTCCTGGTGCATGCCCAGCACCCATCCGAGACCCAGTGAGGTCACTGCGATGCCCCTAGTTACATTCTGAGGCAGAACAGACAGCAGGGAGTAGGCACAGACGCCAGGGGCAGCCACACAGCCAGCGCCTATGACTAGGGAGGTGTTGGTGGGGACTTCTGGCCAAACTGGAAGGCTTTGTGGAAGAGATGGCTTTTGACTAGGTTCTTAACTGAAGGTGACCTGGAATTAGCATGAGGATGCGCCCTACCTAGTGTTTATTCATTGAAAGCAGGAGAGGGGTCAGGGCTGGTTGGAGTCTGTGGCACACCCCTGAGCCAGGCCAGAGCCCCTGCAATTATGTAGAAGTGGTGAACTGGGGACCTCACCCCCCCTCTATCCCTCCCCTAGGTGCGACTGACCCTCCTGCAGCTAAAAGGCCTGGAGGACAGCTATGAAGGCCGTTTAGCCTTCCCAACTGGGAGGTTCACCATCAAACCCTTGGGGTTCCTGTAAGTGCCCCCTACCCCCCAACCTGCGCAGGGTGGGTAAGGAGCCATGAACTTCCTACTTATCCGGGTTTCATGCCAGCTCTGCCTGCCACTTTCTACTCCCAGAACACAGTGGGTTGATTGGCATGGCACAGAGTAGCCGCTGACCCTCCCATCCTGGCTCTTAAGCCTGCTGCAGATCGCTGGAGACTTGGAAGACCTAGAACCAGCCCTAAATAAGACCGACACCAAGCCTTCCCTGGGCTCTGGTTCGTGCTCTGCCCTCATCAAGCTACTGCCTGGCAAGCGTGACCTCCTGGTGGCGCACAACACGTGGAACTCCTACCAGAACATGCTACGCATCATCAAGAAGTACCGGCTACAGTTCCGGGAGGGGCCGCAAGGTGGGCGGAGGGAGCATCTTTGAGGGAAGGTGGGCATGGGCATGCGCACAGGGGTGAGGCTTTGGGCGGAATTATGGAGCAGTGTCAGGAAATCTTAACTTGGCAAGCAAGGCATTTCTTTCAGCTGGCTCCCAAGGTTACCACTACCATCTGCCCCTCTGCCTGCACCTACCCTCCTACCTTCTTCTGACTCTATTCATGGGCTTCTTGCTCAGAAAGCACCACTGAGCTCCATCGTGTGCTTAACATAGACCATGGCCCAGTGAGGCAGGCCAACAGGCAATGGGGAGAAAACCGTTGCACACAGTAGGGTGGTACTGGATTAGGAATCAACCTGCCTCAGCTTCTGTCTTACTGGGATGACAGGCACTCAGCACAATTTCTTACACTTTTAACCCTTTAAAACCCTGTTTGAGGACGCTTGCCTCCCCGAGCAAGTCTCCTGAGACAGCACCGCCAGCGCTTTGTGGAAGCCGTGTGCAGAGGAGCCCTGCCAAGCAGTGACGCCCTCCTGTGTGTGATGCCCACAGCCCTTGGAGGTGCTTCCTGCAGATTGGCTGTTTTCTTGTCGCTCTTCTAAGGTCCCTTTCGATTTTGCATTGCTTTGTTTCTCCTGTGGTATGAGTTGTGTACAGTCACAAATCTCATGGTCCAGAGGAGATACCCGTCCCACTCTGAGCTCCCCACACATAGACCCTTCTTATGAAATTAGATCCATCTATATTTTTAAATGAATTTATTTGCATCTTTGAAAAACTAATTCATCGTTCAGCAGTGTCTAAGGAAAACCTGTTTCCAGCTACACTGAGGCGCATGTTGCTATTCATCATATTGCAAGTTTGTTGTGGGACCAGCAGAGACAGTCAGCAGGGCACATTCTTGCAGTGGGTGCCTCCCCTATTCCTTTTCCTGCTCTTCTTGCCTGCTACCTTTTCTCCCTCCTGCCTTCTCCCTCCCCCTCTCCTCCTTCTCTCCTCCTTCTCTGTCCTCCTCCACCTCCTTCCCCTCCTTTCTGAATCAGAGTCTCACTGTGTAGCCCAGGTGGCTTTGAATTTGGGCCCTCCTGATCATAGCATTCCAGGCAGGTGCCACCCACACATTTCATTTGAAGGGACAAGAGTGGCCTCCTGAGGACTGCTTGTTCCTCACTTGAGACCCCAGCCTTGGGGGATGGGGGATGGGTTACCTACAGAGCCTGCCTGACCAGCTCCTGCCCCCTCACCAGAGGAATACCCCCTGATTGCTGGCAACAACTTGATTTTTTCGTCTTACCCGGGCACCATCTTCTCCGGCGATGACTTCTACATCCTGGGCAGTGGGCTGGTGAGTGGCTGAGTCACATGCTCCCTGGGGCCATGGCACATAGGGGCTCTGAGATAATGTGAAAAAGATGAGGCTTCTGAGCTCTGAGAGCACCTAGGTCCGTAGGAGCTCTGCAGAGCCGAGTGCAGACACCTCCTGCTTGTCAGGGCCTTGCTCTGCCCTGTCTTCCCCTCTCGCCATCCCTAGCCTGGCCCGGCATGAGGAGCTGCTGGCATCCAGGCCCCTTTAGAAACCTGTTCCTGGTGCCTGAGATCTCACACTGATGCTGCAGTGTGCCCTGGGTACAGCAGATTCGAGGGGCGCTATTGGGCATGGTGGGGCTCATGTCCCTATGTTCCTAGTATGGAAGAGGTAACCCCTGGGGACCTTAGTCACAGGAGCCCCGGGCTAACAAGATGGACACACATACACAGAGGAAGAGACACAGAGAGAGGGAGAGAGGGAGAGGGAGAGAGAGAGAGAGGGAGAAAGAGAGAGGGACGGAGAGAGGGAGAGAGAGAGAGAGAGGGAGAGAGAGAGGGAGAGGGAGAAGGGGAGAGAGAGGGAGGGGGGAGGTGGGACCATGGGCCTGGCACAGGGCTGTGGAGCCCACTGCCTTTCCTTGTGTCTGTGTCCTCGACCCCTTGTGCTATAGGATGCTGATGACTTTCTCACACGGGCTAACTTAGTTACTTATTTATTTATCTGTCTGTCTATCATGAGACAGTCTCACTCCATAGCCCTGGCTGCCTGTGGCTTTGCCCTGTGGACTAGGCTGGCCCTGAGCAGAGAGGCCACCCGGCCTGTGCTTCCCAATGCTGGGTTAAAGGTGCTGCTACTACACCAGCCTTTCTTGTTTTATTTTTCCGTTTTTGTTTGTTTGGTTGACTTATTTATTTATCTTTAAGGCAGTGTGTCTCTTTATTGCTCAAGCTGTCCTGGAGCTCAGTATGTAGCCCAGGCTAGCAACCCTCCTTCCTCAGCCTCTGAGTAGACTGAAATTTCATACCTGTGCCAGGCCTGGCTTAGGTGTCATTTTTATTTTTCTTCTCTTTATACTTTTCATTCTGATTTTCTGGGTCTCATGTAGCCCAGTTTGGCCTATGTAGCTGAGGCTTCCTTGAGCCCCTGATGCCCCTGCCTCCACCTCCCTAGTGCTCCGGTCAAAGGCATGCAGCACTGTGCCAAGCTTCAATGTCTCCTTCTTTTTTTATTAGATTTTTTAAAGATTTATTTGTTTATTTTACATATATGAGTACACTGTAGCTGTCTTCAGACACACCAGAAGAGGGCATCAGATCCCATCACAGATGGTTGTGAGTCACCATGTGGTTGCTGGGAATTGAACTCAGGACCTTTGGAAGAACAGCCAGTGCTCTTACCCACTGAGCCATTTCTCCAGCCCTCAATGGCTTCTTTAAAACACTGGCCTAAGCTCACACCTGAACTCTTATCACTTGGGACATGGAGGTGGGAGAATAACCAAGAAGAGTTTGAAGGGAGAGTGATGTGGGCCTCCATGACGTGAGACTGTGAATGCCTCCAAAGTACGTAAAACTTGAAAACGCTCTCCTATATGGGGGCCTTCCAGCTTTCAGCTCTTTTTAGCCTCCTTGTGGAAGGGAAGACTCAGGCCAGCACCCTTCAAGGGAACAGGGAACTAAACACAGGGGGTCGACAGGAGCCTGGCCCATCTGCTCAGCAGCCACAAACAGCTGGTTCTTAGCTCCTGTCTTCCAGGAGGCGTTAGTGCCCTACTGTGTCCCTGGGGAGGGTGGGAAGAGCTGACTGGGACTCAGCTATCTAGATTCTCCTGCTGCAGGGCCACCCACCAGCTGCCAGGATGTGGCCTTTTGCAAG
This sequence comes from Montemys delectorum, assembly GCA_019843815.1. Classification (NCBI taxonomy): domain Eukaryota; kingdom Metazoa; phylum Chordata; class Mammalia; order Rodentia; family Muridae; genus Montemys; species Montemys delectorum. The sequence goes on along the minus strand of JADRCD010211535.1, from coordinate 50,761 downwards.
CTAAGGTTCACCGGCTCTGCTTGGCTGTTGACGAAGTGTTGTTTGGTTCGAGACTAGACACACCTTGGACTTGCGGCAGCCCTTCCTGCCTCTGCCTCGAGAGTACTGGCTTCCAGGCATGTGCACCACACCTGGCTGGTTCTGGGCTGCCGCTAACTAATGACAAGAAGGTGTGTTTATGCAGACACACGAGTGCTCCAGGGACAGTGAGGAGAGAGGGTTCATAGGCAGCAGTGGATGGCTCGTGAGTGACACAGATGGAGGTGGGCTGGGCTCTTCCCAAGGTCTCTGGCTGCTGGGGCTCCAGGGGAATAGCCTCTCCCTGTGGAGCTGAGAGAAAGGAAGGGTGGGATGCTGTCTCTTGGTGGAGCACTCCTCCTATGGTGGGGAGGCACCTAGGAATGGCTCTCCGGTCCCCAAGGCAGAGCTGAGTGCAAGATCTTGAGTCTCCCTCAAGCCAAGTACTTTTCCAAGGAATCCCTGAGGGATGTGCACCAAAGCAGCTTAGAGTTATGAGGAAAACATAAGGATTTGCCTTCTGAGCCAAGGCCTGCAGGGCTGCCATGTACAGTCTGCAGCCCACCTTGTCTCTCTCCCAGGTCACCCTGGAGACCACCATCGGCAACAAGAACCCAGCCCTGTGGAAGTATGTGCAGCCCCAGGGCTGTGTGCTGGAGTGGATTAGAAACATCGTGGCCAACCGCCTGGCCTTGGATGGGGCCACCTGGGCAGATGTCTTCAAGCGGTTCAACAGCGGCACGTGAGTGCGATCCTGTTCCATGGCCCCTACTTGGGGGCCATTTAGTTCCATGGCTCCAGGGCCCTCTGCTCAGCCCTTCCTGCAGGTGCTCACTGGGGTAGCTCAAGCCCCTTCCTTTCTATAGGTGGGGAAACTGAGGCCCAAGAAAGAAAGGACTTCTTTCTCCTGCTGGTTCCTCCCCTTGGGGCTGAGAGGTTAAACATGGGGGTGGGGCTTGGGAACCAAGTTGGCGGGGTGGGGGGGTGGGGTGGGGGGGGGGAGGAGGTTTGGGAGAGTAGGTCTCAGAGTGCCTATGGGGCGGGGCCTGGGAACCAGGCACCGGAAGTGGGTGTGTCTACAAGCGCCTAACCTTAAAGGTCCTTTAGGAAATTGTTGGGAGCCATGGGCTGTACTTGAACAGGGAGACAGCACACCCAGCCAGAGGGTTTTGTGGGCTCCCAGTCAAGCTGCAGTGTTAGGGTGTCGTCCCTGAGCCCTGGCTGTATCGGGAACTGGGGCAGGAGAGATGTGCCAGAGAGGCTTGCTGCGACGCCGTCCTTGTGCCCGGCAGGTACAACAACCAGTGGATGATTGTGGACTACAAGGCGTTCATCCCTGACGGGCCCAGCCCTGGGAGCCGGGTGCTTACCATCCTAGAGCAGATACCGTGAGTCCCTGGGGCAGAGGGAGGAAGGGGAGGCTAAAGGAGGGGTGCCCCTGATGGGAACAGGAGGTGTGGCACACAACACAGTTCCTGCCCAGGGTGCCAAGGACCCTCATGGCGGCCGAGCCCTGAGTGTCTCCTCCCTTGCTTTGGCCATCTCTCTTGTCTCAGGGGCATGGTGGTGGTGGCCGATAAGACTGCAGAGCTCTACAAGACAACCTACTGGGCTAGCTACAACATCCCGTATGTAGCCTTACTTTTTTCATGTCACTCCCTCCTCCCAAGTCTGTCCTCTCTGAGGCAGGGTCCTTCCCCGGGTGACATTGTAAACACGCTGAGCAAGGAGAACAGTCCCTCTCCTGCTGGGAAAGCTCCACTTCATAGTGTGACCTCTAGTTCTGGCACTTGCTGCAGGGTGGTTTGGGTGGGCATTGCCAGGCATTCAGCTGGATCTGCCCCTCCTCCTGGAGGTAGAGTTAGCCATGCAGTACCCAGGCTGAAGTTGAAGCATGGCTAGGGTAGCCAGTCTTAGCTGGATTCTTCAGAGCTACCTTATGTCCCCTGCTTTCCCAGGCTGGCGTTGGCTTCTTATGACCATGATGCATGAGTGCAGACATCTCTTCTCATTCCACAGATGTGGAAACTGAGGCAGGGAGCCTGGCTCACACACAGCTCCATGGTCGGAGAATAATGACATGAGATTTGACTCTAGAGCCCAGGGTCATCCCCTATAGGACAAGAGGGCCTTGCCACAACCTGACTGCAGCGACAGCTGTTCCACTGTGACCCCCACCCCATGCCAGCCACAACCAGCTGTGTGGCTAGTGGGAGTGGTGGGTGACCACCATTGTCCCAGCAGGTACTTTGAGACTATATTCAATGCTAGTGGGCTGCAGGCCCTGGTGGCCCAGTATGGAGATTGGTTCTCCTACACCAAGAACCCTCGAGCCAAGATCTTCCAGAGGGACCAGTCGCTGGTGGAGGACGTAGACTCCATGGTCCGGCTCATGAGGTGGGTCAGCATACTCCAGGCTTGGTACGGAAAGCCACCTTTGCATGACAGTACCACTGAACCTTGCCACCAACCAGCCTTGGTCTGCAGATGGGGGCCTGCTCGTTGCCAGCCTTGGGAGGTGGAGATGCCCACCCCAGAACTAGGCTGGAGCTGAAGTGTGCGACACACGGCATCCTGAGATGCTGTCAAGGCACAAACCAGGGTCTGACCTGCATGGAGGAGGGTCCTGGAGAACCTCCCCAGGAAGGCTGAGTGATAGGCTGGGGTGACCCGGTCGGTAGAGGGGTGAGCGTGCTCTACATCTGGCCCTGCTCAAGCCAAGGCTGGAGTTGGGATAAGCTCAGAAAGTTCAGGATGTTTTGAGGCCACTCTGAGGCAGGAGGAGCTTGGCCTTTCCTTAGGGTGCCATCCCTTCCTTCCCACCCAGGTACAACGATTTCCTTCATGACCCTCTGTCGCTGTGCGAAGCCTGCAGCCCGAAGCCCAACGCGGAGAATGCCATCTCTGCCCGCTCTGATCTCAACCCCGCCAATGGCTCCTACCCATTTCAGGCCCTGCGTCAGCGCGCCCATGGCGGCATTGATGTGAAGGTTCGCTACCTAAGCCAGTTGTCACATGCCCCAGGGAAGGATGGGTGCAGGGTGGTCAATTTAAGGGGACATCAGCTTCAGAATGGTGTTTTAAAGAAAGGTCATGCTGAGAGTTGAGCCCCACCAGCTCAGTGTGTACTCTCTGACCCTCAGGTGACCAGCTTTACACTGGCTAAGTACATGAGCATGCTGGCAGCCAGTGGCCCCACGTGGGACCAGTGTCCTCCGTTCCAGTGGAGCAAATCACCATTCCACAGCATGCTGCACATGGGCCAACCCGACCTTTGGACGTTCTCGCCCGTCAGGGTCCCATGGGACTGAGAGTCTCCCTCTGCGCAGCTGCCTTCACTTTGTGTGGCCAGTGGTGGCACACCTGCCGTCAACCCTCGGGGATCTGTCTGCACTAGACTCTGGTCCTAGTGGTTTCCTTCACAAGGTCACGACCCAGTGGGCTCAGAGAAGACCTCTGTTCCTGAGCCCTCTGCCCCTTCATGGTTCTTCCTCCCTGTCCCTGTCACCAGCAGGCTGGGTCCAGGGCACCATTCTCCTAGTGCTGGTCCCTCAGTGTGTATGTGAACTGATGGGGGACATGATAGTTGTCACTACTGGCCTGTGGGCCCGTCACCTTGGGAGGCAGCCCTGTGCCCCCTTCTGGTTAGCTTTCCTAAGTGCAGGGGCTGGAGAACAAAACCAGAGTTTCTGGCTGCTTGTAGCTGGGTCTTCCTTCAGCAGGAAGGATGGGCCACCACCCCATACTCCCAGCCAAGCCTGCCCTGGCCTCCTGGCGCGTGTCTCTGCTTGTACATTATGGGCAGCAAAGCCCAGGCTGCGCTTTTGTTAAAGAGGCCTTGTGGGGCGGCACTACACCCTGTCTGTCTACTGTTGTCTCCTTCCATCTGTCCTTTCTCTCCTGGGTCAGTCCATGTACCCACAGTCCATCCGCATTGCCAACCACCTGCCCATCCGTCCACCCACCTGTCCACTCATCTGCATCTTCATCTGAACCCCTCACCTGCTCACCCACCTGTCCACCCATCCACCTGCCCATCTGTCCATCTTTCCACCCAGAACTGCACATCCCTTTCATTTTGGTTTTTCTCTGTTAACTCAGTGTGGTCTTGAACTTGTGGCTGCCTGCCTTCATCGCCCATATGCTGGGTTTCCATGTATGGGCCACCGTGCCTTTTTCTGTTTTTAATCAGTCCACCCATGTGTCTATTGCTCCATCTCTCCACTCACTCATCCCTTTTAGTCCTGCTCAGCTTCTGTCTCAGTGCTGTATTCTGGGTCCTAGTCTGGCCCGCCCTGCTGACCACTAAGACCCTAAATCCTAGACCCAGAGACCCATGTGAAACCAAATCCCCTGTGTGGGGCCCAGAGAGCTCACAACTTGTGAACCAGAGGCCCTGAGACATGTGGGTGGCTTTACCCCAGCCAGCCCAGGCCTGCCATGTGTTCCAAGTTTTGTTGGTAGTCGGGGGCTGTGTTTTCTGTGTCAGGTTCACTCCACCTTCCCTGCCCTGCAGATGTGTGCACAGGGTTTTCCAGACACCAAGGTGGGGCTGCTGGTGTTTCAGGATGTCCTTCTCCTGTCCATAGGACTTCATGTTGGCGTGTGGTGGCCTTGCCCATGCATCCCCCGGCCCCACCCTAGGCCCCTGTGTGGCTTCGCTGTGGTCCTCTCTCCTGACTTAGGGATGTGTAGGTCCCACTCTTCACCAGTCCACTAGGAGATCCAAGTCCCCAGAGAGGGGAGCATTGCTCCTCTGAGAGCCAGGGAAGATACGGCAGGGGTGTAGAGAGACTAGGCAAGGCAAGGTAGCCAACGCCTCTCTTCCCGGTACTCAGAGGATGCGGTCAGCCTGGGCTGCATGTAGACCCCATGTCAAGAACAGTCAAAGCTCAAAAGATCTTCGCTCTATAAAATATATATTTATTTTTTATTTACAATGGAAAAGTGCACATTATAAACACAGGCAAAGGAGGATGGGCCACTGTCAGGTGTATCCCCACACACCCCACTCAGGGGTGCTGGTGACCCCTCTGAGGGTAGCCAGGGCAGCAGCAGGTATCACTCAGGCAGCCCATTCAGGCCCAGCTGCACCTTGAGTGCCTGCAGCTGCGCCAGGCTGATGTTGCTGCCACCACACACAATGACAACCAGCGAGGCCAGTGGGGTTTGCAGTCGGCCCTCATCCTGCAGCCTGCACACCACACCGCTGTACACTGCAGCCAGTGCAGCCCCACACGCAGGCTCCACCAGGATCTTCTCATCATCTGCGGGTGGGGGTGGGGGGGTGCTGGTCAGCTCTCAACGTCTCACTGTGGCTACGACTGCTTGTTCTGAACCCAGCCTTGGTTTCTACAGCCTGTGCTAAGGGTTCTCAGGCACCCGAGGTTACTCTCGTGTGGCAGCAAGCTGAGATTAACAGTGGTGTGTCTGACTCTTGTTCTCTTTGGCCATCTTCAAGGCTGAGCCCAGAAGCTTCCGTTACAGATCCTCTCCAAATTCAGCTCATCTTGGTCCTCTCTCTTTTGACCCTGGGTGCCACAAAGCTCAAAAGTGGTACTTTCAAGACCGCTTGGCCCTCCCCGCTATCATGGTTACCAGGCTTTCGTGTTTAGCATGGACTAGCTTTAACTTCCATTCATGAGAGAGTCTAGGCTGAGGAGGGAGAAAATCAAGGGCGAAAAGATCCCACAGAACATACCCACGAACTTCTCGATAGCAGTCACAGCCTCCTGGTCTGAGATGACCTCAGAGAAAATGGGGTGCTCATAAAACAGCTTCAGGGTCTGCGCCCCCACGGTGTTCACACCCAGGGCCTTGGCAACACTGGGAGGTGGGGATGAGAAGGGTTAGCATGGGGAGAGACAAGGTAGAGGATGCAGGTGGGAGTGGGCAACCCCTGCCCAGCCCCAGGAACCTGCACAGTGGTCTAGGGCACCAAATTGGCCTGACCTAGATGCCTGAAGATCCTGCTGTCCCCCCTCCAGCTTGTAACTTCTGCCTGCTTTGCTCACTCGCCCCCTCTTCCAGGGAGCCTTCCAGAGGGACCCCTTGGTCCCATGGATTGATTGAAGTTCTCAAACAGCCCTCTCACACCTTAACAAACCGGGAAAGCTAGCCCTTCCTAAAGTATTAGGTGTCACACACTTTCCAAGCTCAGTTGTGTAAAGTGGGAAACAGATGAGGCAATAGCTACCCCAGGGTCATATTAACTTAGGGTCCAAAATGGCTGCTGGAGTGCCAGCTACTGCACCCATATTCCATCTGGAAAGAAAGAATGGTGGTAGCAGGCCAGCATCAGTCTCAATAGGGACATTGTGCCCAAAAATCTGGAAGAATCTCTTAACCAATTCAGTGTTCCCTACCTATGACAGAAGCCATCCTCTCTCTTGAAATCCCATCTAGCTGTACTTGTGTACTGCAAACCTTACCCAGCCTCCCTTACAGCTAGGTGTGGCCATGTGACCAAGCTCTGTCAGAGCTTGTACAGCTGGGCAATGGTAGTGCATGCATTTAATCCCAGCACTTGGGAGGGAGAGGCAGGTGGATTTCTGAGTTTGAGGGCAGCCTGGTCTACAGAGTGAGTTCCAGGACAGCCAGGGCTACACAGAGAAACCCTGTCTCAAAAAATCGAAAAACAAAAAAAAGAGCAAATACAGACAGCTCTGATTTCTAAGGGTTGTTCTATGAGAATTCAACGTTGTGGTGGCGCAACAAACCATTCACACTTGGTACCAAAAGGACTTTGAGAGCTGAACTTGGACCTTTTCCCAAACTATAGGTTTGCAGTACAATTTGCTCTTGGGATGCTAGGTGGTAGCCATGAGCCACAGCTCTCCATCAGCCTATCAGTAAGAAACAGCCAGTTCTGTACCATGTGCCAGTCAGCTCAGGTAAGGTGCCCAGCAGACCAGGTTCAAGTCGTTCGCAACACTATCAGCTCTAACGATTGGTTTGTTGGGTATGACCCCACTGTCAGCTGGGGTGCAGCTCCACTTTGTTTCGGAGCATGCTTCTGCTCTCCTTAGATGGAGTGCAGGTGTGGTGGCTGGCACGAAAGCAGGCACTTTGGACCCTAGGTCAACATACTCAGAGTGACAGGGCAAGAGACTCAAGGAACTCAGCTTCCAGCTCCAAGGAATAATAGAACTAGAGTTCAAGTTGGTTTAAGCTGCAGGTGTGGGGGTCAGTTATAAATTCTTTGCAGGCAAGAGGGTGTTTTTTCCCCATGCTGTGTCCAGGATCAGCCATAGTCTGGCATATTTCAGAGGCCACATAAGAGGGCAGCCAAGAAATGAGGCGTGACGACCTCAAGAAGTGGTTGGCATCACTTAACCACTGTCTATAGAACAGACTCATGTTCAAAGCCCAGACAGTCCATCTGTGGGTGCACAGCTTTCAGCAAATGACCCAAGTCCCAGTTTCACTGCTTGTGTGATGGAGAGGTGCTCCGGGCTCACCTGGTGATCTTGGGCAGGGTGACCAGCTTTCCTTCCTTGACTGCAGCATGGAAGCTGTGGGCGCCATAGGTCTCCATGGCAACGATGGGCACATCCTCCCAGCCCACCTCCCGCAGCCCCTGGACCACTCCGCACAGCAGGCCTCCACCTCCCACAGACAGCACGATGGCCCCAGGTTTGGCACTCAGCGTCTCCTTCAGCTCCTTCACAAGCGAAGTGTGGCCTTCCCTGGGCAGGAGAAGTGTGGCAGGGTCAGGTCAGGGCTTCCCAAAGACACAATGGCTGGCCAAAGATGCCAGCTAAGGTCTCTAGTTCCTTCTATCCCAGGCAATGATGAACCTGGCCTCTGACCTCCCTGCTGCTCAGCCTGGGTCTCATAGGACACTGATTGTGTAGGATATAAGACCACGTAGACAGAGGAGATGGCTGTAGGGGTTGGTGGATAAACCCCCATTTCCTGCCCACCAGTGCACACATCCTTGGATTCTCGTTCCCCACTGACTCCCAGAGTTCCCAGGGGCCTAGTTTCAGCTGCCCATGGCAGATGCTGGCACACTAGAGCCACCTCTACCGATGCTTCCCTAGCTCGTTTGTTCTTAGTCACCCCCAGATGAGCTGATCTCCCCAAATCTCTGCATCTGGGGACCCCTCATCGCTGGTGTGTATATCTATGTGTTGGTGTGTTCTCTCCTGCATGCATTGGGTGTGTGGGAGGAGACATGAGCAGAAACCACACATGGCAGTAGAGAGTAGGGTGGCTCTAACTTACCAGATGAGAGGGTGATCGAAGGGGGGGATGTACACCCAACCCGGGTTGTTCTTTTCCAGAGCCTTGGCCAGTTGGATGGCCTCATCCAGCATCTGCAGGGGTGGGGGCGGGAAGAGATCAAGGTGATGAGAGACTCCATCCAGTTATCAGCCACCCCCTCCCCCAGCCCTGCTGCCCGCAATGGGTCCGTACTCACCTCTCCCACCACTTCAACTGTGGCACCTTCATTCTTGAGCCGCTCAATGGTGAGGGCAGGAGTGGTGCTGGGCACAACAATCGTGGCTGGGATGCCCAGCCTCCTGGCGGCGTAGGCAGTTGCCATGCCCGCGTTGCCCGCTGTCAGTGGAGAGGGTTTGTCAGGAAGGAGGGTCTGGGACCCCAGGTGGGGCTGCTCATCTCCAGAGTGATTTCTGCCTCATTCTGGAACCCCAATCTGGGTGGCTATGAATGGATACATTACTGCAGAGACCGGGGCCCAGAGAGAGGAAGTGCGCGGTTCTGGGCCACAGGAAAGCTGCCTGGGCACTTACCTGAAGAGCAGACGAAATGTTTACAGCCTTGCTTTGCCTTCTGTGGAGACAACAGGAAGGGTCAGGGCACCCCCCAAGTCCTAGCTTAGGTTCACCCCTCCCGCTGGAACATCTTCTGTCTTATACTGAACCCACTCAGTATCTAAACCACTCTCTCTCAGGCGTATCTTCCCCAAGGAGACTAACTGGGGCAAGGAGGCAAGTGCCAGTCTGCAGGTGGACACCCTTAGCCAGAGAGAGCCCTGATACGTGTAACCTATCCTAAAATTGTTTTTTTTTAAAAAAATATTTTTAATTTATTTAAGATGTTTTATTTATGTGCCTGTGTGCATTATTGCCTGTAGAGGGGAGAAGAGAGCATTAGGTGCCCTGGAGCTGGAGTTACAGGTGAGCCACTTGGATGCTGAGGGTGAGCATGGGTCTTCTGAAAGAGCCCCAAGCTCTTTCAAACCACTGAGCTATCTCTCCAGCCCATTATTTACTTATTTTGAATTATGTACACATGAATGCAGTTGCTCCTGGAAATCAGAAGAGGGTGTCGGATCTCCTGGAACTGGAGTTATAGGTGGTCAGGAGCCACCATGTGGATACTGGGAACTGAGCTCAGGTCCTCTGCAAAAGCTCAGGACCTCTTAGCCGCAGAACTGTCAAAACCCCAGCCCCTAAAATTATTATTTCCTGTAGAGACAGGTTCTTGCTACACACCCTGGGATACCATGCACTTTCCAGCTTCCTGCCTCAGTTTGGGATCCTGAGAGTATACACACCTGCCTCTATGACTATCAGGTGGGAGGGACTGTCCCTCCTGTCCAGATGCCACCCTGCCCTGTACCATTTTGCAGAGATGTCCAATGCCTCGGATCTTGAAGGAGCCTGAGGGCTGGGAACTGTCCATTTTAAGGAACACGCTGGTGCCAGCCACTTTGGACAATGCCATGCTGTCACGAAGCGGAGTCTTCACATGCAGGTGCTCCTGGGCGGCCATGACTAGGACTAGGGAGGAGATACCGAGGGTCAAGAGAGGCTGCCCTTCTGGGCTCTATGATCCCTCTTTTGTACCCATAATGATAAGGAAAGGACACAGAATCAAATCTCAGCTCTGACTACCTAGTGGCCAAATAGGTGGCTAAGCCCTCAACTTTGACCCCCAAAGTTAGAAGGTCACGTGGTCAGAAGCTGCAGCCTTGGGCAAGTTTAGGGGAAGGGGCTTATACAAACTGGCTCAGAATGAGCCACAAGATGGGGACAAAGCAAGGCCAGGGTCAGCCATGGTCTGTTTCTGCAAAGTCCCCAGGAACCAACCCCAGCTGACCCGTTCCCATGAGCTCAGAGCATGTCAGCAGACACAAAATAAATGGGCCAAATGGGGTACCTGTGAAGAATGGCCCTGGGGTCCATAGCACCCCTCCATGCTCAGCAGTATGCATGTGTGTGTGCATGTGCACGTGCATGTGTATATTGTGCAGACGCTAGAGGTCAACATTGGTCAGTATCTTCCTCAGTTGCCCCTCCAGCTTATTTTTTTTTGAGACAGAGTCTTGCACTGAGCTGGGAGCTCCTTGATTCAGTCCAACTGGCTGGCCAGAGAACCTGGGAGGTCCCCTGAGGCTCCCCGAGGCTCCCTGAAGTTCCTGGAGTCACCCTTACGTCCTCTGAGGTTCCTAAAGGCTCCCTGAGATTCACAGAGGTTCCTGAAGGTCCCTGGAGGTCTTCCTGTTTCTTGTTCCCTAGTGTAAGGATGGCAGGTATTTATTATTGAGCTCGGCATTCTGGGAATATGGACGCAGGTCCTTCTTCATGTTTTCACGGGAAGCCCTTCGCAGACTGAGCCATATCCCAACCCCACACATACTTTAAAAACAAAACAAAACCCCCCAAAAAACCTAAGTATGTTCTTACCATGTAGCCTAGGCTAGCTCTGAATATTTGATCCTCCTATCTCAGTCTCCCAATTGCTGGGATCACAGGTGTGCCCTGCCGTTCCTAGCATTCAACAAATACATATTTTGAAAAAATAATGAGCCTTTGGGTTTGGTGCAGACTTGTACTCCCATCACTTGGAAGGTGAAGGCAAGAGGATTAGGCATTCAAGGTCGACCTTGGCTATGTAGAGTTAGAAGCCACCTGGGCTACATAGGAGCCTGTTTCAAAACAAATAAAAAATTTAAAAATACCTGGAAGTTCAATATGGAGCTTTGAAAGGCTCTCGTTCTTTTAAAAAGACAGAATTATAGGTTTTTTTTTTTCTAGCATGGGGAAGAGGCAACAGAGACCCCTGGCCCACCCCATCACACAGCTCCCACTCTGAGAGGGAACCTCGACATGGCAGAGGCTGCATGACAAGTTCAAGTTCAGCTAATGGCACCCTGAGGTCCCTTCGGTAGCCATGGCACGTGAGGAAGCCTTTCTGTTAACATTGGCTCAGCGGCTGTCACCTTGGGGCCCAGTGAGAAGCTCCAAGAGAGATCCAGAGCCAAGTGGGATCAAACCCAGGCAGATGGTGACTCTTCCGAGCATCCACTCGTATTCAAGTACATGTGTGTGAGTGTAGGAGAGACTCAAGCTCCTTGTGATCCTCCTACTTCAGTCGAAAGACAGAGAGAGAGGGGGGGGGAGAGAGAGAGAGAGAGAGAGAGAGAGAGAGAGAGAGAGACATACCTAAATCAAAAGACAGACAGACAGAGAGGAAGAGAGAGAGAGAGAGAGACTCAAACTCCTTTGCTCTTCTTGCTTTTGTCTTAAGACAGACTCGACTCATTGTGATCCTCCTGCCTCAGTCTCTCAAGTGGTGAGATGATAGGCAAGCCCACCAGACTCTTCTTTCTAGAAGACCTCTTGAAAGACAGCAGGGAAGAACGGCACACATCAAGAATACCTCCAAATGTGTTTCCTTTGTCCTAGCTAGCCCCATCCTGGTATAATGGGTCTTCTCTGCAGCCTCTGGCTAGTGGATAGTTTTCATCACTCAGACCCCTTCCTGGTGGCTTTAGGAGCCCTACCTGGGCCCTGTCCCAGGCTGCAGCATTGGGAACCTTTAGGAAAATGGACAGGATACTCCGAACTGATTCCCACCCCAGAGTCCAGTCCCATCTGGTGCCATAAGTGGCATGACCTGCTAGAAAGAAAAAAGCGCAGGGGGGCTTGGCAAAGGTGGCTGGTGCGACATGGGCTCCAGGACAGAAGTCCCTTCCTTGTCATTTGGCTCATGCGAGCACTCGGCAAATCCAGCCTATCACATGCCACCCCGGCGACATCCTGATCTAGAAGGTCCTACCATCGTCCCATTTTATAGATCTGAACACGGAGACTTGAACTGGATGAACCCCAGTCCCTCTCCCCTTCCCCGGTTCTCTGCTCTGGCTGTCCCAGGCTGTCCCTGGCTGTCAATCTTGGGGCCACATACCCGGCACAGGAGGAGCTGGACAGAGCGAGCTAGAGGGGTAGATTGTGTCTGTGTCCTGGGAGAGTAGAAAGTTGGCAGGACACTCCAGGGCTTTATTCTCCGGGCTGAGCCTCCGGGCAGCCAATGAGAGCCCAGGCGGGCCACGCCCCAGAGCAAGCCCCTCCCCCTGGTCCAGGGGCTGGGCGGCTACAGAGGAAGGCATTCAGGCCTGGTCTCCAGTCCTCATTGCATTCTTCCTTCTGCCTCATCTTCTTTCCTCGTTTTTTCACTTGCGAATGAAGATACTAGTCTCCCGAGGGCCTTTAGGACCTGTGGGCAGCACTGAAGGGGCCTTGCCAGGATGGGGAGGGGAGAGGGGAGGGTGTTAATCCCAGAATAACAAAAAAGCCAGGCTGTTGCTGGACACACAGCATATGGCCAAGAAACAGCCACAGCCCAGCCACATGGCAGCTCACACCTTCGATCCCCGCATAGTAGAAGCTGAGGCAGGAGGACTACACGTTTGAGGACAGCCTGGACTAAGGAGTGAGATCCTGTCTCAAAATAGAAAGAAAAGGGGCAGGGAGTATTGGGCTTACGCTCAGCCGCCTAACCCCGAATTAGCTCAAACCATACACCGGGTCTGTACAGAGTGGGAATGAGCACAGCTCTCAGAGATAGTGAGAGGTGGGACTTGGGAGAGGTTGACGCCCAGCCCTGTGATTGACACCCCTCGACTACTGCCACCCCCTGCCATCCTCTTCATGAAGGGGATCTGGGTTCAAGTCCTGGCTCTGCCATTACTAGACGCATGGCTCTGGGCAAGAACCTTGGCCTCGACAGCCCCAGTTCGTGTGTAAATGGGGATGACACGGATGCCTCTGCTCCAGACTTTGAACATGTGAGCCTGCTGTTAGGGGAGAGACTTGAAACTGAAAAGGCAGTCAGTGTCAGTAGCCTACATCATTGCCGTCTCTATTCACGATTGACACCACCGTCGTCAACACTATCACCACCATCATCAGCATTGGTACTAGTAACCATCATCGTCATCACTACCACCGCCATCACCTTCATCAATATCACCACCATCACCATCATCACCACCACCACCATCACCTTCATCACTATCACCACCATCACCATCATCACCACCACCACTATCACCTTCATCACTACCACCGCCATCACCATCATCATCATCGCCTCTGGCCTGCCTGTTCCTGGCTGTGTGTAGAAGCCTGTGTATCCACAGTGGTAAACATACACATACACATATACTACACACACACACACACACACACACACACACACACACGGCCTGGCTGTGTGCAGAAGAAGCCTGTGTATCCACAGTGGTAAACACACACGCATACACACACACACACACACACACACACACACACACACACACCCGTGCACTTCCAACCCATCTGCTTTTTTTAAAAAAAGATTTGTTTGTCTGTTGAATGTATGTGATTACACTGTTCTGTCTTCAGACACACCAGAAGACGACATCGGATTTCATACAGATGGTTGTGAGCCACCATGTGGGTGCTGGGAATTGAACTCAGAATCTCTAGAAGAGTGGTCAGCTATCTGAGCTCTTAATGGCTGAGCTATTTCTCCAGTCCCCTCTTTGCTTCTTTTTCTGGCCTGTGGTGTTATTGTTTCTTCTGATCATCCACATCAGGGATGACCAGAGGTGTGGGTCAGGGACAGAGGATAGGCAAGCCAGGATGACATGCACGGATGACAGAGAGCCCATGCCTGAACACAGCCACCTAGTGCTCTCTGTCCCAGCACCGCCAGAGCACCAGGGTCCTGGTCCCACATCAGATGCCTCCTGGGTCTCTCGTGTGTCACACGAGTGGGTGGGCTCCCTTGTAAATGAGGACAGGCTTGGAGGATGGCGTTTGCTGAGAGTCTCCAGGGCCAGAGGGTAGCTGAGGATGCTGGGGACACTTGGGACTCATAGTATTTAGAAAGTGCAGAGCTGATGAGGAGGGTTGGACTGGAGACAGGTGACAACAGGGCTGGGCAGCTTGGACACACCTGAAGGGTCTAGATTTCATTTTTTAGATTAAATTTGAGTCAGGGCCTCACCGAGTAGCTAAAGATGCTTTTCAACTCCTGATTCTCCCGCCTTCAACTTCAGAATGCTGGGATCACAGGCACATGCCAACCGTACCCACTTCACATGGATCAGAGTCAGGTCCTCGAGAACGCTGGGAAAGCCCTCTACCAGCTGAGCCTGATTCTCAGCCCCAACACTCACCAGCTGTGCCAACCATTTGCACACACCTCCTTCCCATATCTCCATCCAGAACAGCTGTCCTCAGGACACTGGGACTTTTGTACCCAAGGGGACACTGGACAATCTCTGGAGATATTTCTTGGGTGTCATCAGAGTGAAGAACATCATGCTCAGTGACACACAATTCCAGGGCGGCTGTCCTTCAACAGAAAATGGAGCAGCTCCAGAATTCAATGGCTGCACCTGAGGAACCATGCCAGGTAACAGGAATGACGCTTGGCTTCTTTCCCCTGGGTGCTGGGGCCAGGACTTACCCTCAAGTGTACAAAACATGTTTTGTATTGTTTGTTTGTTTTTTATTTTCTTTATTTTCTTTTTTCTTTTTTTGGTCTTTTTGAGACAGGGTGTCTCTGTGTAGCCCTGGCTGTCCTGGAACTCACTCTGTAGACCAGGCTGGCCTCGAACCCAGAAATCCGCCTGCCTCTGCCTCCCAAGTGCTGGGATTAAAGGTGTGCTACCACTTCCCAGTTGTTTTTGATTTTTTTTTAAAGATTCATTTATTTTATGTCTATGAGTACACTGTAGCTGTACAGATGGTTATAAGCCTTCGTGTGGTTGTTGGGAATTGAACTTTTAGGACCTCTGCTCGCTCCAGTCAGCCCTGCTTGCTCTGGCCTAAAGAGTTATTTTTTATTATACATAAGTACACTGTTGCTGTCTTCAGACACACCAGAAGGGGGCATCGGATCCCATTACAGATGGTTGTGAGCCACCATGTGGCTGCTGGGAATTGAACTCAGGACCTCTGGAAGAGTAGTCAGTGATCTTAACCACTGAGCCATCTCTCCAGCTCCCGTTTTTTGATTTTCAATGTAGGATTTCCTCTGTGTAGTCCTGGCTGTCCTGGAACTTGCTCTCAAGACCAGGCTGGCCTCGAACTCACAGAGATCAGCCTGCTTCTGCTTCCCAAGTGCTGGGATGAAAGCTGCTCACTCCCAAGCCTGGTTTGCAAAACACGTTTTATTCAACTGCTACAGAAACATACCTCTGAGAGGTGTCAAGTAGGCATGTTGGCTCCCGCTTGTCATCCTAGCACATGGGAAGTTGAAGCAGGAGAATTGCAAGACTGGGATGCAGAAAGAGACTGTGCCTCTAAAGAGAAAAAAGGAGCCTAGGGTGGTGACAAACATCCATAAATGCAGCACTTGGGAGGCAGAGGCAGAGGACCAGGAGCTTGAGTTCATCCTTTGCTCCGTAATGGATTTAAAGCCAGCCTTGGGTACATGAGACTCTGTCTTTAAAAAGCAAAGAAAAGAAAACAAAAAGGTCTAAAAAAAGTGGCTGGTAGGATTGCTCAGTGGGTAAAGACACTTGCTGCCAAGTGTGGTGATTTCCATATCAGAGACCCACTTAGTAGAAAGAGAGAATTGTCTCTCACTGATTGTCATCTGACCTCTGCAGGTGTGCCACAGCACACAGGAAACCCCCTCACAAATGAATGTAAAATGTACTATCATCATCATCATCATCATCATCATCATCATCATCATTAGGTTTTTTTTTTTTTTTTTTTTTTTTTTTTTGAGACAGGGTTTCTCTGTGTAGCCCTGACTCTCCTGGAACTCACTCTGTAGACCAGGCTGGCCTTGATCTCAGAGATCTGCCTGCCTCTGCCCAACAAGTGCTGGGATTAAAGACGTGCACCACCACTGCCAGACTAAAAACAATTTTTTAAAACATTCTGTTAAAAAAATATTTATTTATTTTATGTGTATGAGCACACTGTAGCTGTACAGATGGCCGTGAGCCATCATGTGTGTGGCTGCTAGGAATTGACCTCAGGACCGCTGCCGCCCCGCTCGCTCCGGCGTAATTCACTGTAGCTGTCTTCAGATGCACCAGAAGAGGGCATCAGATCTCATTACGGGTGCTTGTGAGAAACCATGTGGTTGCTGGGATCCGAACTCAAGACCTTCGGAAGAGCAGTACCCGCTGAGCCATCTCGCCAGCCCTAAAACATTCTTTTAAAGAGAAAAGAAGCCAGGCATGGTGGCACATGCCTTTCATCCCAGCACTCGGGAGGCAGGTGGATCTCTGTGAGTTCCAGGAAAGCCAGGGCTGTTACATAGAGAAACCCCGTGTCCAATGAACAATGAGGTCCCCCTCCCTTGTTTTGGACTCTGTGTCCAACTCTGTGGCACTGGCTGAGGACCCGGCAACCGTCAAGTTCGTTTCCCTGAGGTCACCTGCTGCAACCCTCGCTGGCTAGGTGGGGACCTCCCAGAACACTCCTTGGTTTTCCCAGTGTCACTGTCTGTTGCTGACCCCCTGACTCCTGCTGTGCGTCATTCCCAGTGACAAACAGTCTTTGCTAATGTGTAAAATCAGCCAGCAAGCCAAGGTCAGGACCTGGCAATCTCGGGAGCCTCTCCCTGGGGTCATCGTGATCTATGATGACCCAAGATGGAGGTGAGGAGCCGGCCGGGCCAAAGGCCCTGAGAGAGACCTGGCCACGGCTCACTGGCAAGGGAAGAGAGGCAATGACAGAAAACCTCACACCCCAAGAGCATGTGCAGAAGAAGCCTTCCTGATCCTGTCTCACGTGGCTTCATTCTTAGGTAGGGTGGGTGCTTAATTTGAGGTGACAAAATCGTCAATTTGTTGTGTGTTTTTTTTCTTCTTTAGGGGCTGCAGCAACATACAGAAGTCAGAGCAGCTGGATGGTAACTTGGGAACTTTCTGTTTCCCCAGCCCAAGCTGTCCCTTCATGGGCCTCCCTGCCCCTCCACTTCACGGTCTTCAACTCTGTCATAAGCTCTTTCTGTTTCTCTGAAGTCCAAGGGGTTTGTTCTACAAGACAGAATCTCACCTTGTAGCCCAGGCTGACCTTAAACTCCCTTCGTAGCCAAGGATATCCTTAGCTTGCCACCACCTCCCAAGTGCAGGGATTACAGGCATGCAACTCTATACCCAGTGTTTAGCTATGAGTTAGTTTTTAAGTCCCTTGGGAGGCACACTCGGATTAAATGTCCCTCAGAGCTCGGTCCCTGGTCTCTGGACTGGCTGACATTAGCTTTTTGCACCTGATCTCTTCCCTTGATCTGGGAATGAGCTGTGTTGGGGAAGTGTCTCTGCCAGGGTTTCAAACTCAAATGCATCCCAAGTTCAGTCAAGGGCTTCTGGGGGCTGGCTGGCAAGAGACCGAGAAGACACAGTGGTCACAGGACAGTGGCCTTCCAGAGAGGATGCTATGGCCCAGTGTGGGTGATGGAAAAATGCCCTAAGGTGGGATTCTCTGTTCTCCAGTGGTTGAACTTCTTGGTCAGGGATGGGGAGTCTTTGAACTTGGCCAAGGAGCCATGTTGTGTTGTGTATGGGAAGACCTGGATCCCTAGTGGCTTAACCTGCCCGGACTTTGTTCCCACCTCTTGGCTCAGAAGTGATGCAAGGAAGGGAATGAGGTGAGGCTTCTGACTGAGGGTGGCTGGCAAGTGTCAGAGACTCCACCCACCTCAGTAGAAAGGTCTCTCTGTCCTGGGAACAGGGTGCACAACTGGGCTGAGGGGGTGAGATGAAGATTAATGAGCAACCCAGAGGACTGGACATGGAGGCTCCTCGGTGGCCTGAGGTGTCAGGGACAGGAGCTGGCTGACAAACATAGAGGTTGGCTGTCCACGCCAGCCCCTCCTCTCCCTCATCACAGCCAGCAACTGTGTGACTTGGAGCGATGGACTTGGTTTCTCTGAACATGTTCCGGATCATTGGAATGGTTTTTATCCAGGTAGTTGTATGTTCCGTGGTGGAATGACATCACAGCTGCTCTGTTACTGCTGTAGTCTCGGGTGATTTCTTTTACAACCATCGGAATGACAGCAGAGCACCAGCTGCAGCTCCAACCACATCAGCTCTTCCAGGAGAGGAGCCTGTGTCTCTCCCCACAGCTAAGCAAGGCACAGAGAGGCTGCCTGACTTCCCTAGGGTTACTCAGCTAGGGAGTGGTGTAGCTCCTGTGGGCAACAGAGCCTGGCTCCAAGATCTGTGTTCTGAATGCTGAGCACGTGGCCTCCCCGCAGTAGCCCTGAGCCTAGTCTGCTGTTGCATTTCTGTTTTCATTGAAAATTTAAAAATTAAAAAAAAAAAGAAAATTTAAAAATTACGTTTATTTATTATCTACGTAGGTATGTATGTGTATATGTGCATGTTTGTGTATGTGTGTATGCATATGTGTGTGCATGTGTGTATTTGTGTGTGTGTGCATGTGTGTGTAGATCAGAGGTCTTTTTTGGCATCAATTCTGTCCTTATACCATGTTTGTTGGTTTTGGGAGCTGAACTCAGGTCATCTATTTGGTGACAAATATTCATGCCTGACAAACCATCTCTCTCTCTCTCTCTGTATATGTGTGTGTGTGTGTGTGTGTGTGTGTGTGTGTGTGTATGAGATTACAGGTCTATCAGTACTTGGCTTTTTCTGTTACTTAATATTTTTCTTTTTTCCATTTTATATATTTATTCAATTTACAACTTGATCACAGCCCCCCTCCCTCCTTTCCTCCCAGTCACCCTCGCACCCCTCCCCCATTCTCCCATCCCCCTTTTCCTCAAAGAAGGGAGCCCCCCCCCATGGTACCAATTCACCCCGGACATCAAGTCACAGCAGGACTAAGTGCACCCTTTCTCACTGAGGCCAGACAAGGCAGCCCAGCTACAGGAAAGGGATCCAAGGCAGGCGACAGAGTCGGAGGCGGCCCCTGCTCTAATTGTTAGGGGACTCACATGAAGAACGAGTTGCACATACGTTTTCTTTTCTTTGAATTCAAGACCAGCCTGATCTACATAGTGAGTTCCAAGCCAGCCAGGGTTACATAGACCTGTCTCAAAAAACAAAAAGATGATGATGATGGGTTGTTTTTTTTTTGGAGACTGGGTTTCTCTGTGCAGCCCTGGCTGTCCTGGAACTCTATATAGACCAGACTGGCCTTGAACTCACAGAGATCTGTTTGCCTCAGTCTCCCAGGTGCTGGGATTAAAGGTGTGCACCACCCTGGCCCAGCTTACTATTTTTAATCATGTGTATAGTGTGTGTGGGTGTGTGCATGTGAGTGCAGATGCCCACAGAGGCCTCAGAACCACTGTAACTGAGACTACAGGCTGGTGCGAGCTGCCTCATGTGCCTGCTGGGCACTGAACCTGAGTCTTCCTCAAGGGGCAGCCCGAGCTCTTAATCACTTAGCCAGCTCCCCATCCCTGTGTGAGCGTGTGAGTGTGTGTGTGTGAGTGTGTGTGTGTGTGTGTGTGTGTGTGTGTGAGACCACTTAGCCAGCTCCCCACCCCCCCCCCGTGTGAGCATGTATGTGTGTGTGTGTGTGTGTGCGCGCGCGCAGTTGTAATCCTAGCACATGGGTGGTGGAGGTAAGAAGTTAGGATGTTCAATGTTGTCTTCATTTGCTAGCAGGTTTAAGGCTAGCCTTGACTACACAAGATCCATTTCAAGAAACACTAAAGAGACTCCATTCCTAGAGGCTTGTGGTAGGGAATGTGTCCGATGTACGAGAGCCTTGGGAGTTTGCTATTGGTATACCATAGGCACATAATAAATGCAGGTTCTCCTCTATAGCTGAGGTACTCTGTCAGGGAGTCTTCCCCAGTCTCCATCTTACAGGCACTGTTGAGACCCTGCCTTCTGTGTCCCCAGTACCTCGTGCAAGACTGGCCGCTTGTCAAGGATGGGGGGGGGGGAGCTAACGGGAGGGCAGAGGTGAGTTGGGTGGGGTCCTAGTCATAGATCATGGCTAAGCAGCTCCTCCTCGCTCCAGGGGTTAATCATCAATCCTGAGAGGAGAGAGGTCAGGAGTCCCCAAGGAAGACACAGGATGCCTGTGTTGTTCTGAATCTAGGGAGACTGAGGCTCAGGATGAACCCCAGGGTCTCAGACTTGTCCAGTAGGTAGGGGACAGAAGGGCCACCCACAAGAGTCTGATTGTGGAGTTTGGAGCACAGATTTGACTAGACTAACCAGGCAGAAAGTTCAAACATCTTTCCACTTCTACTCCCGTAGTGCCGGGATTATAGACACACTACCTCATCTGGTCATGTCACATGAGTGCTGGAGAGCCAAACTGGGGTTCTCACACATGCCATCTCCCCAGACTCTCCTCAGTCCTTCCGTGACCCCAGAACTCAGCATGGCTTTCCATTCCCTGCCAATCCCTACCCCAACATCCCACCGCCTCCCACCTCCTATAGCAAGGGCATACTGAGGGCTGGGGGAAGGCAGGGGACACACTATCTTGTTTGAGGTTAAAGGTCTCGGGACTTGGCAGGTGGTAGGTGTCTGGTAAATATTTATCTATTGAGTGCAGGAAGGAGTGAACTGCTCTGAACAGTAAATAACACCCAAGCTTCCCCTGCAGGCTGTGAAATGGCGGGGACGGGAACACGATGTGAGAGTCACTCTTCCTATCCAGACTGGAGGATGGGACAGCTGCTGGCTCGCTCATCCTGTCTCCTTTCTGTTTTCCTTTCTTCCTTTCCCTCCTCCCCTCCCTCCTTCCCTCCCTCTCTCTTTCCCTCCCTTCCTATCTTCCTTTCTTCACTCTCTCTCCCTCCTCCTTCTCCTCCTCCTCCTCCTTCTTTTTTTGTTTTTTTTTTTTTTTTTTTTGTTTTTGTTTTTTTTTTTGGTGTTTTGAGACAGGGTTTCTCTGTGTAGCCCTGGCTGTCCTGGAACTCACTCTGTAGACCAGGCTGGCCTCGAACTCAGAAATCCACCTGCCTCTGCCTCCCAAGTGCTGGGATTAAAGGCGTGCACCACCACCACTGTCTGGCTCACTCGCCATTTCTTTTCTTTTCTTTTCTTTTCTTTTCTTTTCTTTTCTTTTCTTTTTTTTCTTCCCTCCCCCCGCCCCCTCTCTCTCTCTCTCTTTCTTTCTTTCTTTCTTTCTTTCAACAGGGTCTGTCTATGCAGCCCCAAACTGTCCTGGAACTTGCTGTATATACTAGCTTGGCCTTGAACTCATAGAGATCTGCTTGCCTCTACCTCCCAAGTACTTGCCTTAAAGGCGTGTGCCACCGTACCTGGCCTGCATCTTTACTATCTTGTCTCCAACATAAGCTGACCCCAGTGTGGACCAGGGCAAGTGGCCTGGCAACAGCTCTGAACCCAAAGTCAGATCTGGGGTGCCTGTATTACGAAGGAGTCTGAGATGAGGGGTTCATGCTTTCTGAATGTACGCTTTTCCCGTGGATGGGTGCTTTCTGAACCTCCATTTCCTCGCCTGCCAGACGAGCCCGGGGCGTTCACAAGGCACGAGTTGCCTAAGGAAGATAGAGAGGGTTGAATTCTCCCACGAGTTCATCTTGGTCATTTTTTGTTGTGAGTCCTCACTAGACTCCAGAATCAGGAGCTGTCCCTTTAACAAGGAGGAGGGGCCAAGCCCTGGTAGCGGAAGCTGATCTGGTAGCCCCTGAGTCCAGGTTGGTCCTGGCTGGGCTGTCCTTCGGGAAGGTAAGGGAGGCCGGGGGAGTTGTGGGAGTGGCCGGGGGCCGTGGGGCCGTGTGCTGGGCAGTAAGTGGGTGTGAGTGAGGGTGGTTACCTGCCAAGTAGGATCTGTCCTATCTTGTCACCCTGCGGACCCTGCGGGTAGATAGCAGGTTGTGCTGGCTGGAGGGACTGTCAGCCTGGTTTTCTAGTCTTTTTCTGGATTTAGCCACTAAATGGCCCACGGAGAAAGGACCCCAGGATTGTCGGGGTCGGAGTGAGGACTGGACCGGATGAGCAGAGTCCTCACAAATAAGTTCTAGTAAGAAAGTCACGGAGCCCAGTTATTCAAGCGCTTTTATGAGGGTGCTGGCGAGCTGAACTTGGGTCCTCAGCGCTCAGCTCCAGCGCCTGCCTCAGCGGTGAGAGGTGGGGGTTCCAGGGTCTTGGCTGGGTTGGGTCCCCACCCTGACCATGATGAAGTGGCTGTCTCAGAAGGAGCAAAGAGGCCTGGGGACAGAGCCAAGCCTCTGAGCACTTTTCCCTTGCTGCTTTTGTTTGTTCAGACACGGTTTCTCTGTGTGGCCCTGGCTGCACTGGAACTTTCTCTGTAGACCAAGCTGGCCTTGAACTCACAGAGAATCGCTCACCTCTGCCTTTCGAGTGCTGGGATTGAAGGTGTGTGCTGCACCACCACCTGGCAAGTTTCAGCTCTTACGAATACTCGCCATTGAAATACCAAATAGCCTCACTTTTAATGAATAATGGTGATGGTGACGGTGACGGGGCTATCAACAGTGGATTAGATGCCACCAGGTGTGGAAGCCCACACCTGCGTTGGAATTCTAAGCCTGTGGCCTTGTGGCCTTACCGACCCCTCTGGACCACTAGATATAAAACGGAGTTAAATATTGGCCTCTGCCAGGGCTTCTCGGTGCCTTCTGAGATAAGAAGGAAGGAGCTGGGCACCATGCCCAGCGCCTAGCAAGCCCCACACAACAGCTGGCACTTATCAAGCAATGCAGGGTACAGAGGACAGACAACCTCCGCCTCATGGTGGAACTCAATCCTCTCAAGGACCCGGTGCTGCCCAGAGCTGTCCGGTGTGTGACATGGTTCACACTAAACTCATTCTTATCTTTCCAGTCCAACAGGCTGCTCCTCCTCCCATACCAAAGGAGGCTTTTTTAAAAGATTCATTTTCTGCCTGTGGATGCTTTATCTGTGTAGACATCTATGTGTACCCCAGAAAAGTCATCTGATCCTGAGACTAGGATTGCGGATGGCTGTGAGCCACCATGTGGTCTCTGGGATTTGAACTCAGGACCTCTGGAAGAGCAGTCAGTGCCCTTAACCACTGAGCCATCTCTCCAGCCCCAAAGAGGACTCTTTTATCCATCCTTAAAATTCAGTTTCCTACTATTTTGTTGCTCTGTAGAGCTCATCAAACACAAATCAGCGCAGAGGTAGGTATCTGTCTTCCCCACTAAGCCATCTCTGGGTCCCAAGCCCCAGCCTGCACCTTGACCATGCTCTCCAGATGCACACAGTAGGGTGTGCCTGCCAGCACGGGGAGAAGGCCCTCATGAGGGAACCTCTCTAGAGAATTCAGCTAAGATCATGCTTGTGGGTGCCGGCGCTTTGTCTGCACCACAGCCTGTGAGTTGGGGTGTGTATTTGTTCCCATTTTACAGATGAGGAAACGGGAGTGGTTGAGACACATACTTGGGTCACACAGCTCCTTTTGACTCTGGTCTCTGCTTAGCCCCCAAACCTATGATCTGGGTTTGCAAGACTGAGGTGAGAGCCGGGCCAGGCTACGAGGGGAGTCTTAGTCAGGGTTTCTATTGCTGTGATAAACACCATGACCAAAAGCAACTTGGGGAGGAAAGGGTTGATTTCACTCACACTTCTGTAGAACTGTTAGTCACCAATGGCAATCAGGGCAGGACTCAGAGAGGGCAGGAACCTGGAGGCGGGAGCTGATGCAGAGGCCATGGAGGGTGCTGCTCACTGGCTTGCTCCTCATGGCTTGCTCAGCCTGCTTTCTGATAGAACCCAGGATGTTTTGGCTGGAGAGATGGCTCAGAGGTTAAGAGCACCAGCTGCTCTTCCAGAGGTCCTGAGTTCAATTCCCAGCAACCACACGGTGGCTCACAACCATCTGTAATGGGATCTGATACCCTCTTTTGGTGTGTCTGAAGACAGCTACAGTGTATACACCACACACACACACACACACACACACACACACACACACACACACACATAGAGTTCTTTAATAAAAATAAAAATAGAACCCAGGACCACCAGCCTAGGGATGGAACCTCGAACAGTGGGCTGGATCATTGCATATCAATCACCTATGAAGAAAATACACCAAGGGCTTTCCCACAGTTCAGTCTTGTAGGCTCATCTTCTCAGGTGAGGGTCCCTCTTCAAAAATGCCTCTGGATGTGTCAAGTGACATAAAAACTAGCCAGCCAGCACATGGAGCCTGGAGGCCAGGTACAGCTCCTCGGCCCCTTTCCCTGGGAAAGGTGCTGAAGGACAGGAGAAGGGTCTGGGCTGTCTTTTCTTTGTCTGGGGAGTTCCAGGGCTATCCTGACAAAGGGTCAGATTCATGAACAGACCCCCAGTTCCCTTTATTCAGGTCACTTAAATAAGAGGTCAGAGTTCCTGGGCAGGAAGGATGGGGGGTGGGGTGGGGGTGGGGTGCAACTCCCGCCCCCTGGTGGCCCACCTTGGAACTGCAATGGGCCTGACCAATCTTTTCTGCCATAGAGACAAATAGAGAGTAGTTTCTCTTTTTCTTTTCTTTCTTCGTCCCTTCGGTTTGGTGGTTTGAATCAAAGCTTTCTCAATACGTAGCTGAGGCTAGCCTTAAGGCTACTCACTTTGTAGCCCAGGCTGCCCCTGAATTCATAGATCGCCAGCCTCTGCCTCCCGTGGGATGGATGGTGTCCGTCACCACGGCTGCCTCTTTTAAATTTGCTCCCTTCTTTCACCTTAAAGTGGTTTCTAGGGATCGAACCAAGGTTATCACATTCCCGTGACAACATCTGCTGAGCCATCTCACCAGACCCCTTTTACTACACTTTTTTATAAATTATTTTTATGTACACATGTTTGCTGGTGTGTATGTTTGTCCACCATGTGCATGCAGTGACAGAAAAGGCCACATGGAAGAGTCTGGACTCCCTGGCACCAGCTTAACCAGTGTTTTAATGGAAAAACAATGGATGAATGAGTGAGTGAATGAATGAGTGAATGAATGATTTTCTACTATTCTTCAGTCACACTCTGTCTCCTCAGCACCATGGGCAGTCACAGGTATTAAGTGAAGGGCACTCAGGACAATCCGCCTTGGTCAGACTAAGAAACCAGAGTGCAGAGAGAGGCAGATACTCAACCGGATCTCGAAGCTTTGGATGCTGGATAAGATTTGGGGTGGTCGGGCTCAGGGGCCTCCATCATGGCTAAAGAGTCTGAATGGTGCAAATCCTTCATGCTTCCTTGCAGGTGGTCAGCGTGCTGCTGGAATGGAGGGAGCCTTGGCAGGGCATGTCGGGGCGGAGCCTTTCCACAGGGTCACGCCCCTGATGGAGAGCTGGGCTCTGTCTCAGGTGGCAGGCATGCCCGTCTTGCTCAAATATGAGAATGTGCAGATAGCTGGCTCCTTTAAGATCCGGGGCATCGGTCATTTCTGCCAGCAGGTGAAGGAGGATGGGCACAGGGCTGTGGAGGAAGAGGGGGCACCCTATCGGGGGAGGACTGTCGGGTGCGGGTGGAGCACCCAGCCACACCCCACAAAGGTTTCCATGACTGAAGTGACCCCAACTCTATCCTTTCTCTCTCCAGATGGCCAAGAGGGGATGCAGGCATCTGGTGTGCTCCTCAGGTGACCTCACTCCCTCTCTGCTTTATTGGGAATCCTTGGGACTGGGGTGGGGGCAGGGGAGCTAGCTAGAGCAGAGGTCAATGTCCAGGGCCTGGCTACTTCTCCCTTCCTCCCTCCCTTCCTCCCTCCCTTCCTCCCTTCCTCCCTTCCTCCCTTCCTCCCTTCCTCCCTTCCTTCCTTCCTTTCTTCCATCCTCCCTCCCTCCCTCCCTTCCTCCCTCCCTTCCTTCCTTCTTGCCTTTGTTACAGGCTGACAGGACTCTGGACCCTCCTGTCTCCATCTCCTTCTTGAGTGCTGGAATGACAGATCTGCATCACCAGGCCCAACTAAGGCTCCTGATTAGCCTCATCAGGTCAAAGTCTCAGACAGCCACATCATCTGCTCTTAGGTCCCTTCCCCATAATCTGAGACTAATCACAAGCAGCAGAGACCCACCTTACAGAGAGTTAAGCCATAGGCTCCAAGTTCTGAACATTCTTTGGATAAATGGCTTTCAGACCCGGCTGATTCCAGCCCATCTCTTCTGCGCTCCTGCTCGTACTTTTCCTTTCCTCTTTCCTCTCATCCAGACCCCACAGTAGCCTGGGCGACATACTCATGTCTGTAGCAGTCACGGGTTAGGAGGTTGTGTTCTGTAATTGGCTTGACATAAATCAGCAAGGTGGGTGGGAGGTACAGATACACAGGTGACTTAGAGATTGGGGCGGGAAGTGGGGGAGAAGAGGAGCACTCGAAGTCATTGTTTCCAGGGGGCAACGCGGGCGTTGCGGCCGCCTACTCGGCTCGGAAGCTGGGCATCCCCGTTACCATCGTGCTCCCAGAAAGCACCTCCATGCAGGTGGTGAGGCGGCTGGAGGGGTTGGGGGCCGAGGTCCAGCTGACTGGGAAGGTAAGGAGGTGGAGCTGGCAGAAGCAAGGGGCGGGGCTGAGGGAGGGGCTTTGTCCTCTCCTACCTTCCATTTATTTTGGGTGAACGTTGGCCAGAAACAGTGTCTTGGTCTTCAGTCTTCTCTCGGGAGGGCAGGGAGAAGGGGCGGGACATGGGTGTTGCACTTTGAGGGCTCGGACCTCTGTCCCACTCTGAGAAGACTCCTGTCAGAAGCCTGGGGAGTGTCCCCCCCAACCTTTGTCCTCACAGGCATACAGGGACCTGAAAGGCTGGCAGTTGATAAGACAAAGGGCTGTGGGTGATGACTGAGCCGTTTCTTGTTCTGAGACCCCAATGAGAAAATAATGGGACCTCCCTTGAAGCTGTGCCTGAGCCATAGTCCCCAAAGGGGCCATTAAACTTCATAGTGAGCAGCTCCTGGCTCCTGGCTCCACCCCAGTCTTTCCCTATTCTCTGCTTCCTTCTATTTTGTTTTGTTTTTCGAGACAGGGTTTCTCTGTGTAGCCCTGGCTGTCCTCAAACTCACTCTGTAGACCAGGCTGGCCTCGAACTCAGAGATCTGCCTGCCTCTGCCTCCGGAGTGCTGGGATTAAAGGCGTGCGCCACCACACCCCACTCACCTCTGCTTCTGTACTTCCTTCTTATTAACCACTTACCTGCTCGCCCACTCGCCCATCCATCCATCTGTTCTGGAACAGGGCAGGCATGTTTACACCACCTGGGGTTTACCCCTCCGTGCTCAGCAGGGCTGTGCCCCTGAGCGGACGTAGACACTCCTTATGGGTGGAGTCTGTCCCAGGCACATGCTCCCTACATTCGCAGCCCACCTTGGCCACACCCCAGGCAAGCTCCATGATCAGGGGACGCATAGAAGGTGATTTATGGTGGGCACAGGGGTCAGGGTCAGCCTTGCTTACGCTCAGCTCGTCCCGGGCCACCATCGGGGACAAAAGCTGTCACGGATCAGCTGCAGAGACCCATCTGATCTGTGGGGTTGGTGTGAGAGACTTGTCCCCTCCTGTGGGGCTGGAGTCGGCTCCAGGCAACCAGTCCTGGAGTACATTGGCTCTGCACACCCTGAGCTGCTCTGGCCCTGTGGTCACACAGCATTTGGGTTCCTTTGAATTTGAGGGAGACACATGGTGTCCTTTGGCCCGTTCGGAGGTTGCTATTCTCATCCTGGGAGGTGTGGTCTCCCTCAGCCGGCCTCTGTTGAGTCTCTGTGGGGCTTCTACTTCTCTTTAGGTCTGGGATGAAGCCAACGTAAAGGCACAAGAACTGGCCACAAGGGACGGCTGGGTGAATGTGTCCCCATTTGACCATCCCCTGATATGGTAAGGCTATGGCTACGTTCGTTCCTAGGGAGCCAGAGCGGGGACACTCATTGGACAGAAGAGGAACGTGAGGCCCAGAAAGGAGAAGTGACTTCAAAGCCAGGCAGATACGGGTTCAAACCTGACTGCTTGGGCATTGTGTTTTATGCAAAGCACCTCATGGTTTGTGCCTCAGTTTTCCCATTGGTGAAATGGACATTGTAACATGAAGTATCCTCTATTGAACATGTGCTTGGGGCTGGGCACACAGGCTGCTGGCATTCCCTCACTGCCTGCTTATCTTCTGTACGGAATAGGTAGCTACTGGGAAGCCCTCTGGGGCACAGAGAGGTCAAGACACTTGCCTGAGGGCACACAGCTGGTCAGGGGGCAGAGACAGGGTTCTGCTTCCTGAACCCCAACGGGTCCCTCTTAACTGATAAGAATATTCTTGGGAAAGGCAAGAAAGAGTCTGGGAGATGAGGGGGAGACGTGGGCGGATGCAGGAATGAGTGGACAGAGAGCAAGTGTGAAGTCCAGGGGATCCCTCCTGCATCATCTTGCCTCTGAGTGGCCAAGGAGGGGTCACCTATCCTGGAAGTCCCATCATGTGTCCCCCTCGCACCCCACAGGGAAGGCCACGCCAGCCTGGTGCGGGAGCTGAAGGAGTCGCTGGGGACCCCTCCAGGTGCCGTGGTGCTGGCCGTGGGGGGCGGAGGGCTCCTGGCGGGTGTGACTGCTGGCCTGCTGGAGGTGGGCTGGCAGCATGTGCCCATCGTTGCCATGGAGACCCGCGGGGCACACAGTTTCAACGCGGCCTTGAAGGCAGGCAGGCTGGTCACTCTGCCAGACATCACCAGGTAAGCGGGGTAGAGGGCGGGGCAGAGGGCGGGGCAGAGGGCGGGGCGTCTGTATCCTATGGTCCAAGCTGGTGGGGGGTGCGGGCACCCCATAGGTCTGCTTGTCCCGAAGTTCCAACTGCTGTCACGAGGATCCAAGTTAGAGAGTGTGAAGAAAGCCGGGTGTGTAGGTGCACCCCGTCATCCTGGCGCCTGAGAGGCTGAGGAAGGCTCCAGAGTGAGGGTCCATCCTGGGCTAGTGTAGAGAGACCCTGCTTCAAAACATATATAGGCAAGGCTATCAAGGAAAAGGCCTGATGTCAACCTCTGAGCTCTGTATGTGCTCACATAAGTGAGCACACCTGCACTGCACACCCCCCACACACACACACATGCACACACACACGCACACACACACGCACACACACACCACACATCACATGAACATGCGCGCACACACACACCACACACACACACCACACACACACATGCACACACACACACACACACCACACACACATCACATGCACATGCGCTCACACACACGCACACACACTACACATCACATGCACACACCACACATCATATGCACATCTGAGGGTGTCTGGGCTTCCTGATGGGGACCCAGCCATCATAGGATGTGGGTGACCTGGGGACATCAGGGTGGGACTCTGACGCGTCTGCTCTCCCATCCTCCTCCTCCTCCCCCCATCTTGCAGTGTAGCCAGGAGCCTGGGAGCCAAGACGGTGGCTGCACGGACCTTGGAGTGTGCGAAGGAGTGTGAAGTCCTCTCTGAGGTCGTAGAAGACCAGGAGGCCGTCAGCGCCGTGCAGAGGTTCCTGGGTGAGCGACGCCTGGCGCTCTGTCCTCAGCATGAGTGACGGGGCTGGCTGGGCAGTGGTGATGTCATGGGGACGTGTCCAGTAGTGGGGGGGAGGAGGGGAAAGTCTCTGCAGTTTCAGGACCTTTGTACACGCCCTTCCCCCATTCCTGCCCCGTTCCCCTACTGCTTGCCCATGTGATGACTAGTTATCCCTTATGGTGCCTCCTCCAGGAAGCCACCCTGATCATCCCACACCTCCTCACTAGCCAGAGACTTCCAATACACTAACCCCTCTGCCTATAGCTGCCTAGTTTTTATCTACTGATGAGGTGTGACTGGGTCGGAGTGTGGCTTTGTGTCTTAGCCACTATTATGTCCCTAAGGTCTTCCTAGCCCAGAGCCAGGCAGAGAGTGGGGTGTTTGTTGAATGAATGGATAAATGTATGAGCGGGGAAGATTAGTAATGGATAGATGGGCAGTGGAGGGAAAGAAGGATGGATGGATGGACAGGAGGATGGGTGGGTGGACAGGAGGATGGACGGATGGACAGGAGGATGGGTGGATGGACAGGAGGATGGACGGATGGACAGGAGGATGGGTGGGTGGACAGGAGGATGGGTGGGTGGACAGGAGGATGGGTGGGTGGACAGGAGGATGGGTGGGTGGACAGGAGGATGGGCGGGTGGACAGGAGGATGGACAGATGGACAGGAGGATGGGTGGACAGGAGGATGCGTGGGTGGACAGGAGGATGGACGGATGGACAGGAGGATGGACGGGTGGACAGGAGGATGGGTGGGTGGACAGGAGGATGGACGGATGGACAGGAGGATGGATGGACAGGAGGATGGACGGATGGACAGGAGGACGGATATCACGCAGGTGGATTGATTGGTAGGTAGATGAACACACTGACAAGCAGTCTGATGGATGACCAATCAAATGATAGGTTGGAGATGGATGAATGGCTGGTGTTACAGACAAAGGCTACACTGATGGATGGACAGACAGACAGACAAGTGATGGAGTAAGGAGCGAATCTGTAGAAAGTCAGGCCTGTGGTGATGGAGGAGAGCGACAGATAGATGGATGGACGCCTCCTGCTGAGCACTGACCACCAGCCCTCACCTCTGCCGTCCTCCCCACAGATGACGAGCGCATGCTGGTGGAGCCTGCCTGCGGTGCCGCCCTGGCCGCTGTCTACTCGGGCATCCTGGGGAGGCTCCAGGCTGAGGGCCGCCTGAGTCCCTCCCTGGCTTCCGTTGTAGTCATTGTGTGTGGTGGCAACAACATCAGCAGCCAACAGCTTCAGGAGCTGAAAACCCAGCTGGGCTGCCGCTGAAGAATTCCAGAGACCCCAGAGGGGCCTTGGTTCCAGCGGTCCTGCCCTCTTCCTCCAGGTAGCCCTCCCGGGTTGCTCTCGGTGGCTCCCCGAAGTCCAGTGAATAAACCTGTCCGAGCTGAGCATGTGGCTCCCGGGGGTTCTGCATTTTTATTCCTCGAGCTACACAAGCCAAAGGAGGTTTTGAGAAAATGATTTCATGTCACAGCATAGGCTGTTCCACCAAACCTTGGAATGTGTCCCTCCATGGAGATGATGTCACTAGCCCTCCTCACGTGCTTAGCTGCCAGGAACTTTTCTAAGAGCCCCCGAGCCCTTCTTAACATCCGTTCACCCAGGCTCTGCCACAGTGTGTGTGAAGATGACACAATGCAGCAAGGCCATGCAGCTGTCATGTGACCCAGCCAGGTGCAGACACTAATTCTCAATGTCACTAGATTAGTTCCATCAGTGTGGGTGCTGGCCATAGGTATCGGGGTTGGGACAGAGTCCTGTCCTGTGTCTCCCGCCCCCTCCCCTGTCGGGTCAGGCCCTCCAGACCTAGGAAATCTTGTAACAAACAAGATGACGTCCACTTCATTAAAGCCACAAGGGGGCAGCAGAGTGTCTCCTATGGGGATGCCAGCTCAGGGTGGATTTGTGTTCCAGAAACCCTGGGATGCCCCTTGGCTCTAACACAAGGTGTGTTTGTGTGTGTGTGTGTGTGTGTGTGTGTGTGTGTGGGGGGTGATCAGCCCTAGAGGAGGCTGGGACCCACCTTGTCTTTGTATGGGATCTTCTGATTCTCCTCACAGCCTGCCAGGTGACATAACTCAGCTTGGATAGTCACAACCCAGGGTGAGACTCAGTTCCCTGGGGGCACGTGGGCTGTGTGGCCTCGGGCAGGTGTCCTATCCTCTCTGAGCCTGCATCGCACAGGCCATGACTCAGGCAGCAGTGACTTCCACTCTCAAATGTGCTGCCTGCACTGTGTTCTCTCTTGAACCCCAGAGACGGCTCTCACTTGCCAAGAGTCCCCCAAGAGACACCTGGGGACCCAATCCCTTTCCTTGGAGCCACAAAGTGAGAATCTGCCAGGACGGAGATTTTGGTGCTAAGAGTCCTGAAGCTGCATGCAGCCGGACCTGAGATCTATTCTAGCTAATTCTCGCCCCCCCCCCCATTACTCTCTCTTTCTCTGTCTCTCCTCTCCATCCCCCTCCCTTCTCCTTCTCCCTTGACTCTTGCTCTCACTGTCCCTGTCTGTATTCTGGGCTGTGACACAGCCTGATGGGAGAGGGTGTCTTTCAGTGGCTGTTCTTTCCCACTGTGGAGCCCAACCATGGGAGTCAGGAGGACCCAGGGTCCCACCATTTACCGAGCACCTGTACCTTGCTCAGGACTTTTATCCCATAATGACCCATGGAGCATGGACAGTTGTTTCCTTCATTCAAGTGAGAAAACTGAGTCAGAGCAGTTGAACCACTTGGTCTGGGCCACGCAGCTCATGCATAGACTCTTTACTGTGCACCCTCCCCCACCTCCACCCCAGCCCTCCCCCACCTCCACCCCAGCCCTCCCCCACCTCCACCCCTGCCCTCCCCCACCCTCCCTCCCCCACCCCTGCCCTTTGCTCAGCCCGTGTCCCCTGTTGACCTGTTTCTCTATGCTTCCGACTCACACACATCCCTCAAGTCCTCCATGATGGCTGCCCCCTCCCTGAAGCCTCCCGGGACTGTCCAGGCTGGCAGTGTTCCTCCCTTCCCCTGTCCCTGTGTCTGAGTGGCCCTCTGTCTCCTGTCCAGGTGTTCCAGATCCCAGGCAGCCCTGGTCTGGCCTCAGCTGGTGGTTGTCCTTCTGGGAGACCTGTCAGCTGCTGTGTGCTCCTTGCCTGGTCTCTGGAGCTGCAGATAAGAGCCCCAGAGGGCTGTTGACCCATCCTGATAATGTGTGTGTCCCTGAGCTCAGCTGACACTCTCCAGTTGACACCCAAGGCATTTGAAAGCAGGGAGGGGACCTGGGGGAGAGTCAGGGGACAAAGGAACTGGGGACACTGCAGCCCTGCCACTAGGACTTGCTGTGACAGGGCCAGGCACAGGCAGTGGGTGGACATGGACTCTGTTACCCTGGGCCCTCAGTTAGGAGAGCAGAGCCTGGAAGTGGATCTGGGTCAGAGGGCATTTGCCTGGGGCTGCCCAGAGCCATTGAAACCCGCGTCTGTGTGTGTGTGTGTGTTCCTGCTGACATGCATCTCGCTGGCTTTGCTGTGGCTGCCCACTGTCCTTCTCCCCAGACACCAGGCTCCGTCCAGACCCCCTGTCTCATCTTCAAGCTTTGTCTAGCAAAGGGGTTGTTGTCACCCTGCAGCAGGAAGGAGGAAGGCAGAGTCAGCTGGCAGCTACTTGGCTCTTTCAGCTGGGATGGAGTCCTGAGAAATGACACATGAGGGGGACCTCTGGCTTCCGTATGCAAATGCACATACATTGGAGCTTACACGTATGCGTGTGCACACACAATGTCTTACTGATGGCCGTTTTAAAGAGAGGAGAGGAAGATGGGGGGGTGGGTTGTAGAAGCCACATAGGCCATTTGGTTATGATGGATTATTGAAAGGAGTCCCGACCTTCTAATGGGCTAGCTTATAACCTACGTTGATATAAGTCTCTAGCAGGTAAAAGGGAAAGGCATTTTGATTTTTTTTTTTTTTTTGACAGCACTAGGGAGCCAAGCCAGCTCTTACACATTCTAGGCAAGTGCCCTACCATTGAGCTATACCCACAGCTCTGAAAAGGTACAATTTGTACCAAGGCTCAAAAGGAATGAGAAGGACGGGAAGATCCATAGTAACAGCATGTGCAAAGGTTCTGGGGCAGGATTCCATACCCATGGCCGCCTTCTTCAGCCCTGTGCCTAGCTTAGGACTCACTCTCCATCTTGAGCAAACTTGGCCACTGAATGGACAAAGAGCTATCCCCCACCCCCCTTCAGAACTCCTTACAGGTGGGTAAAGTTAACCCTTGGCTAACTAGAAGGACTGGCTGCGGATAGCATAGAGTGACTCCATGGTATGCGTGGGCCACAGTGGATGGATGACCACTCACACAAGGATCTGAAGTAACAGGCAGCCTCTGGGTCCCCACTCAGGCCAAATCACTCAGGATTTAGATCAGCTGTTCTCAACCTTCCTAATGCTGTGCCCCTTTAACACAGTTCCTTCATGTTGTGGCACTCCCCCCCCCCCCCCACACACACACCATAGAATTATTTTGTTCCTATTCCCTAACTGTAATTTTGCTATTATTATGAAGCATAAAGTAAATATCGATAGGTGACCTCTGTGAAAGAGTCATTCCACCCCACAAGGGTCACGACCCACAGGTTGAGAACCATTGCCTTAGACGCATGCGCAGTCCAGAGCTTGGTTTTTTTGCCTGTGCCTTCCCGGCTATAAATCACGGTCCGGACTCTCCTGCTCTGGCCCTGTGGTCTACACGGAGCCCTCTCCCTGCCTCACCTGCTCCTCTTTTCCTCAGTGTTTGTGCTGTTTAAATTCCACCAAAAATGTCACAGGCGGGCTCTGCGCCCGGCTTCCAAATTCCCTGATAAATCCAGCGGTTGGCAACCCCCGGAGACGCTTTGTGCAGCAGGGAACCCCATAAATCACCCACTGCCACTCCGGCGTGGGCAATATCTTATGTAAAAAGGTGTTTCCTGGGAGCGCCACGGGCAGGAGAATCCTATTACAGGCCGCCCCATTAATTATAGAGAGTCAAGCAACCCCTTTCCTGCGATTTTTTATCTTAAGTCCGAAAACTGATTGCCGTCCCCAACCCTTCCCCGCCAAAAAGATCTAAAGAAAAAAAAAAAATCCAGTGTTTGAAGAACAAATGGCCAAGCTGCTCCTTTTAGAATCAGCCTGGCCGGGAGGGGGTTGGGCATGGGAAGCAGACTCTCCCTTATTCCTCCGAGGTCAAAGTGATGGCTACCTTGTTGGGCCTGGCAGTCTCTTGACTCCCCAGCCCGTGGAGGTGGGCTTGACAACTAGTCTCGCGTTACACAGGAGGAAACCGAGACCTCACTGGCGGGGCAGCTTGGGTCATTCTTCTGAGATGTGGAGGCAGACAGAAAACAAACCATGCTGGATAGCGAGTCCTGGGTTCAAATCCTACCTCTATTTCTTTCCTCAGCCGGTGGATGAACCCCTCAGAGCCTTTCAGAGCCTTAGTTTCCTCTTCTGCAGAGTGGGAAGTAAGATCTTGACTGACAGCTTCCTGGAATAGTGTGTCCCCTGCCAGGGTGACTGGCAGCTTGCGTGTATTGCCTGTACCCTTGTCTGCTTTATTTATTTTTTGTGTTTCTTTTTAAGATTTATTTATTTTATGTGAGTACACTGTCTCTGCCTTCAGACACACCAGAAGAGGGCATCAGATCCCATCACAGATGGTTGTGAGCCAGCATGTGGTTGCTGGGAGTTGAACTCAGGACCTCTGGAAGAGCAGCCAGTGCTCTTAACCACTGAGCCATCTCTCCAGCCCCATGTCACAGGACTTTAAGATCTGCGAATGCCCCTCCTTACAGAAGCGCCCCCCACATTGTGCTGAGTATGTGGGGCAGTCCCTGACCTTGGCCTACAGGGTGTGTTGAATCTAGCCTCCCTTGACCTTGCAACCACCTCTCCTCTCAGACCCCCAGAACTGGAGCCCATGCCCTGCCTGGAGTCTTCTTTTAAACAGCAAAGACCTCAGAATTTACTCTAGAGCGGTGGTTCTCAACCTAGGGCCAAATATTAGATATCCTGTAACCCGGACATTTACACTATGATTCATAACTGCAGCAAAATCCCAAATTAAAAAGTAGCAACAGGATAATTTTATGGTTTGGGGTTACTGCATCATGAGGAGCTGTTTTAAATGGTCCAAGCACTAGGAAGGTTGAGAACCGCTGCACTAGATGGACTCCTCTGTTTGACACACTGTTCTCTCAGGTCCCAGCAAAGTCTACTTGGCTTCATACAGGCCTTGGCTCCCCTGTCTCCTCTGTGAACCTTTCCTGCCACCTGTCCTGCAGTGAAATACAATGAGCCCCAAAACCAGTCAAATGAATTAAGAGAATAATGAGCCTAGGGCTGAAGAGATGGCTCAGTGTGGTTTAGAGCACCGGTTGCTCTTCCAGCGGTCCTGAGTTCAATTCCAGCAACCACATGGTGGCTCACAACCGTCTATAATGAGATCTGGCGCCCTCTTCTGGCCTGCAGGCATATACACAGGCAGAACTCTACATAAAAAAGAATACTGAGGCTTGAGCTGGAGAGATGGCTTGGCAGTTAACGGCACAGGGTGCTCTTACAGAGGATCTCGCAGTACGTACACAGCCCTCTGTAAATCTAGCTCCAGAGGATCTAATACCTTCTCTGGCCTCTGTGGGCACCTGGACACACATGGTATACACATCACACAAATGTGTGTGCACGCGCGCGCGCACACACACACACACACACACACACACTAAAATAAAACAGGTGCATTTTAAAATAAAAAAGCATGCCAGGTGGTGATGGCACGACGAGTCTTTAATCCCAGCACTAGGGAGGCAGAGGTAGTTGGATCTCTACCTCTGGTCTACAGAGGAAGTTACAGGAGAGCCAAGGCTACACACACACACACACACACACACACACACACACACACACAGAAAACCGTGTCTTGAAAAGAGAAAACAAACAAACAAGAAACCAACAACAAAAACTCCAAACCAAACCAAAACAACCCCCCAAAAATTTAAAGAATGAAAACAGGAATGAAAAAAAATATAACATTGTAGCTAGGGTTCTCCGGGCCTTACATCTTTGCTCAACTCAAGCCAAGCAGGTTCTCCTTTGCTTAAAATGTTGCTAGATTGCTCACTTTTTGTTTCAAAAAATGTATTCTTTCAAAAAAATGTATTCTAAAGTTAACTTATCCTGTTTACTGATTTTTAAAAAATTATTTGTTTTTATTTATTTATTTATTTATTTATTCATTTATTTATTTATTTTTGTGGTACCCAAGCCAGGGCAGGAGAGTGCCCTCCCAACACAAATGTTAAAACCTCTGTGTTACTCACCCCTCTCCTATTAGATGGGGTCTCACTATGTTGTCATGCTCAAATTCATCCTCCTGTCTCTCAGCCTTCCAAATTCTGAGACTACAGGTATGTGCCACTGCACTTGGTGCCACCCTCTTTTCTTGTGACACCGAGTGCAGTGGCACACAGCCTTCTATTCATGGTTATAGTGTCTCTCTGAATAAGGCAGTAGGACCAAATTGTTAAGACTGTATCCTGAGCCAGAGGTGAGTACTTAAATAAGTGAGAGTATAAGGGGCGGGTGGGGAGGACCCAGGATTTCTAGCTGATCCCAGAGATACATACAACACGGCACAACTGTGCCAAAGTCAGTCTGAGATGTTGCAGGTCTGGCTAATCAGCACAGAGATGGTTTCAGTTTTGCACAGTGGCCCACCTAGGGGTCAGCTCTTTGGGCAGACACATTGCTGAAAAGTCACCTTTACCCTACATTGTCTTCCAAGGGCTTGTCCATCTCTGCAGCATCTCTAAAGATTATTTTGAAAGCTTTTAGGTGTATGAGTATTTGCCTGCATATGTGTCAGTGCCGTTGGGGGCCAAAAGGGGGGGTGTCTGATTCCCTGGAACTGGAGTTACAGACAGTTGTGAGATGACGTGGGTGCTGGGAATCGAACCTAGGTCCTTTGCAAGAGCAGTCAGTGCTCTTAACCACTGAGACATAACTTTGGCTGTCTCAGCCACACATCTCCTCTCTATAGCCTTTGAAAGGAAAGCTTCATTTCCACTGGAAACTTGACCTTCCTAGAACTAGGCACATTAGATTTTGCAGCTTCCAACCAGTTCCCAAGCTGAGCCCTCTGCATGTTTGATAAGCAGGCCTTGGGACACTGAGGATGCCGTGTCATCACCAGGGCATTGCTCCAAGGCACCAGAAGGCTCAGAAAATAGAGATGAGAGAGTTTCTTCTGGGGTGTCAGGCCTCTGAGGATGCCAGCCCCTGCGTGGGGCTCTTCCCTCCTGCGGGAGCCCAGTTGTCCAGATAACAGAGATTTTACCTGTTGATTCTGAGTTTTGATGTCAAGGATCCCAGACATCATTCAAGGCAGACATCATCTGTAGCTGGGAGATGACACTGACAATGCCCCCAGCATTAACCAGGGAGCCTGCCGCTCTCTGCACAGGACATCTGTCTGTCTTCTGTAAAGAAACCCAAGTAGGTTTGTTTGTTTTTTTTTTTTTAATCACACAAATAAATAAAGAACAGTAATAACTTGACATATCGAGGCAAATAGTGAGAAAATAAATGTGTCAGATGATGGTGGCACACGCCTCTCATCCTGGCACTTGGGAGGCAGAGGCAGGTAAATCTCTGAGCTCAAGGCTAGCTTGGTCTAAAGAGCGAGTTCCAGGGTATCTAGATCTACACAGAAAAACTCTGGGGAGGGAGGGAAGGAGGCAGAGAGGGAAGGGGAGGGGGAGGGGGAGGGGGAGAGGGAGGGGAGGGAGAGGGGGAGAGGGAGAGGGGAAAAGGGAGAGGGAGAGAGAGAGAGAGAGAGAGAGAGAGAGAGAGAGAGAGAGAGAGAGAATATAAATGGTAGGTTGTGTTCAGCCCATGATATTTCCTGGAGGGAACGAAGTGGAAAGATAATTTTTGAACAGATCCTGATTGCTAGGACCTTGTTAACTGGGTCCCTGAAGCTAACAAAATGCCATGTACGTCTTTACTGATTCTTTTTTCCAGAATCAGACCAGGCCATGGTGGATGCTAGGTGAGAACTCTTCTGCTGAGTGTGACATTCCTGGCCTCCATTTATCGTTTTAGAGTCGGGGTTTCACTGTGTCACCCAGTCTGACCTCAGACTCATGGTGATCTTCCTGCCTCCACCTCCCAAGAGTAGGAGTGGCATGTGCACTCCGCCCCACCGGGCTAGTGCTGGCTTAAAAATCTCCGAAGTGTTTCTCTCAAAAAAGGAAATTGAACACACAGCAGTGCTCAGCCTTTGCTGCGAATGGACATTGTTAGCCCTACCAGGCCTTTCTTGGCGGGTCCCCTCAAGGCTCTGTGATAGGGCTGTGATATATGTGGCCTTGGCAATGACATCCCATCTATCAATCATCTATCTATCTATCTATCTATCTATCTATCTATCTATCTATCTATCTGGACAGGTTTTCTTTACATAGCCCTGGCTGTTGTGGAATTCATTATGGAGACCGGGCTGGCCTCAAACTCACTGAGCTCCTTCTGCCCCTGTCTCTTGAGTGCTGGGATTGAATACATGCACTATCATGCCTAGAGACCTCATTTATTTTCTCTCTCTTTCCTTTTTCTCCAGTTCTCATCCCTGGCCTTTTTCTTTTATGAGACTGGGTTCTATATACCCCAACCCAGGCTGGCCTCAAACTTGCAGTGTAGTTGAGGATGACCTTGAACTCCTGATCCTCCTGCTTCTGCCTCAGTGTTGGGATTTCAGGGTTTTGTACCAACTCTGTCTATATGATGCTGGGAATGGAAGGCAGGGCTCCATGCATCCTGGGTGAGCGCTCTACCCAGCCTGGATTCCCAGCCATTTCTGAACCAAGAGAAAGAGAGATGGCAGAGACTTGGACGTGACATTTGGATGTGCATGTATAATCCTGTGGACATGCCTATGGTTGTCCTGGAGCTCAAGGTCCACAATGCCCCCACCCAGCCCCCTGCAGCTATTGCTCTGGTTCCTGCCACCAAGGGTCATAGCTTGAACAGCACAAGGCTGGCAGATCTCGCTTCTGACCCAAAACCACTGTGAAGTGTCTTCAAGAGAATTTAGGCCACACTCTTGTCCCTCCTTGGCCTTAATTCCATCCCTGGCCAGTGAGTGTATCAAATGTCCCTCTCCCACTGGAAGATTCTCTGAAGTATTAAAAACTGGGGTGTGTGTGTGAGATGGCTCAGAGGGTAAAGGCATTTGCTGACCTTGATCCTCACTTGGTGGAAAGAGGATTATCACTCTGACTGCCACACTCGTGCCACAGCCCTCGGACGGCCCCCGCCTCCAATAAACAAGCACAATTAAACATTTAAAAACATTTAAAGCCGGTTGGTGGTGGCCCACGCCTTTGATCCCAGCACTTGGGAGGCAGAGGCAGGTGGATTTCTGAGTTTAAGGCCAGCCTGGTCTACAGAGTGAGTGCCAGGACAGCCAGGGCTATACAGAGAAACCCTGTCTCAAAAAAAACCAAAACCAAAACCAAAACCAAAACAACCTCCAAAAACCATTTAAGAATGCTGAAGATGTGGAGATGAAGAGATGGCTCACTCATTAAGAGCACATATTGCTTTCCCAGAGGGCCTGAGTTCAATTCCCAGCCCCACACATCACGTGCCTCAGAACTGCCTATAACACCAGTTTCAGGGAGATCTGATGCTGTTGGCTTCTGTGAGTCCCAGCACTCATGTGCACACACACACACACACACACACACACACGCACACACACACCACACTTAAAAGTAATAATAACTTAAATAATAGAAAAATTGAGAAGAACTTACATGAAGAAATGTATAAGAGCCACACCATATATGTCCCCAGGAAGCCACAGGCATGTGATGGGGTAAAGAATGTCCTTGCAGGGTTCTCAGGACTCCATTATCCAGTGTTGAGTGTGGGCAGATGGAGACAGGCCTGGCCCTCAGCTTGAACTTAAGCAGGAGGGGCCCTCTTGGAGCCAGGCTGGATGTGGGGTTGGAGAAGTCTCAGTCCATCACAGTAACGGCCCATTTGCAGTGATTGGCCGCCCAGGTGTTAATAACGCTAATGGCATAGGAAGGGGAACCTGGCCATTGAGCTGAGCGGGAGAAATATGCAGAGGAGCACCCTGGTTCACATAAATCAGCTGTGCGAGGCACAGCGACTGAGGCAGGACTTAACATTCCAGTCAGGGTCCTGGCGTTCGCCTCATCAGAGCGGCAGAGGGAATTTATTCTGTTTATATGTTTTTACTGCATGACAAGGCTGGAGCGCAGAGCCCTCCACAGCCATTCTGCATTTTAAATATTAGTCCTGAGGATGGGGAGGGGTCAGCTCTAATGCTCTGAATGGCAGAACAGGGGACAGGGACGACAGAAGAGCATGCATGCTGGCGTTGGAGCCCAAATGGCTTAACTAATGTCCAGTGTCAGAATTTAACTGTCTACGTCTACACATTTCTAAAGACACTGGGGGACAGGTGATGTTTTCTTTTTCCAAAGCTGGGGACACAGCCAGAGCTCAATTCACCTCCTTACCTATAGGTATTTTAAAAATTGTTTTGTTTTGTTTTTTAAGACAGGGTTTCTCTGTGTAGCCCTAGTTGTCCTGGAACTCACTCTGTAGACCAGGCTGGCCTCGAACTCACAGAGATCTGCCTGCCCCTGCCTCCCAAGTGCTGGGATTAAAGGTGTGCACCACCATCACCTGGCTTTAAAACTTCTTACTAAAGATTAATTTTTGGTTTTATTTCTCTGTCTGTCTGTCCCTGTGTATGCCAATTTAGGTCAGAAGATCTCGTGCTGCTGGAGTACGCAGTTGTGAGCTGCCAGGTGGGTGCTGGGAATCGAACTCATGTCCTCTGCCAGAGCAGCTAGTGCTCTTAAGCTCTGAGCCACCTCTCCAGCCCCTTTAATTCTTGGAGGCGTTTTACTTTTGAATCTAGGTACTGTAGAGGTTGCAGGATATCAACAGAGACATCAATGGAAGGGTCAGTAGAAGGAATAAGGAAGAGGATGGGTGGGAGAGAGGGAGAGAATGAAATGGTGGGGTGAAAAGGCATAAGTAGCCAAAGTAGCTGGAATTATGTGCATGTAAACAGTTGGGACTATATGTGTGTGCCACTGTAGCTAGCTAAGAATCCCTGAATTTCATCTGTCCACTTCCTTATCAGCATTATTTCACCATTTGATCATCTGTTCATCTATCTATCCTTTTATCTGCATCTACCATCAATCCATCCATTCATACATCCACCTATCCGCCCATCCACTCATCCATCCATCCTTTCCATTGTTCACTCACCTATCATCCATCCGCCTGTCCTTCCCTCTGTGCATTTATCCATCCATTCATCTCTCTGCCCAACTGTCTTTCCATCCATCCATCCATCCATCCATCCATCCATCCCTCTATCCATCTGTCTACCTCTCCATTCAGCCATTGTCCTTCCCTCCTCCCTCTCTACATTTCTCTTATCCATCCATTAATCCTTCTGTCCATCTGTCTTTCCACGCATCTACCTATCCGTCCATCCTCCATCCACTCATCTGTTCATCTATCTATCTTTTTATCTGCATATATCTACTATCCACCCACCCACCCATCCATCCACCCATCCACCCACTCATTCATCCACTCGTCCACTCATCCATCCATCCATCCATCCATCCATCCATCCATCCATCCATCCGTCTGTCTGTCTTCCCCTCTGTGCATTTATTCACCTATCCATTCATCTCTCTGTCCATCTGTTTCTTCATCCATCCATCCATCTATCCATCCCTCCCTTCCTCCCTCCCTCAATCTGTCTCTCCCTCCACTCAGCCATTGTCTTCCCTCCTTCCCTCTTTTCATTTCTCTCTCCCTTTTTCCATTCATTATCCATCCATCCATGCATCCCTCCATGCATCCATCCATCCATCATCCATCAATCCATTAATCCTTTTGTCCACCTGCATCCGTCCATGCATCCATGCATCCATGCATCCATGCATTCATGCATTCATGCATCCATCCATCCTCCATTCATACACCCTGCACCGTAGCCTCTAGGCAGCTAGCTGTTCTGGGCTTCTTTCTTGACTCAGGGACAGCTCAGATTCTCAGAGCCCAAGTCCTTGACTGAGTACCTGGCTCTGGCCTTTCTGTCCTCCAGGAAGCTCACTGTATCTGCTAGGTCTGGACCTCCTTCTACAAAGTGAGAGTGATGATATGTGTTTTGGAAGAACCGGAGCTTGAGGGAGACACTAGCTAAGGAGTTGAGGCAGTTGGAGCAGGGTTGCATTGTAGTCCAGCACGTGTGGGGAGCCCTAGGGGCCTCTGGGGAGTTTGATGGATGTGAGGTTTTGCAGGCTTCACTCTGGCTCTGGGTGTTGGGGACCAAGTCACATTTTAGCAGGTGTGTTTCTCTGGTTCTACTTTAAGAAAATAGTTGTGGGTTCTAGGAGACAGATGACCTTCCCAATCTCCCCTCCCCACCCAGCCTTTCACAGACTTTGCTCCACCAAGTGTCCCTGGACTTCCACTGTCTTGGGGCAGGTGAGGGTGTATGCAGTTCCTCGCCGCCCCCCCCTTTGGCCCTGGGCTCTTGCAGGCATC
The DNA here is from genome assembly GCA_019843815.1 of Montemys delectorum. NCBI lineage: Eukaryota > Metazoa > Chordata > Mammalia > Rodentia > Muridae > Montemys > Montemys delectorum. The sequence continues at coordinate 7,389 of JADRCD010211535.1, read as the reverse complement.
TAGGATGCTAAAATGAGCTCACGAGGGTAGGGGTGGGTTGGGCCAAGTGAGGCTTTCCCAAGAACTATCCCTTTAAGTTGTCTGGTGTGTGTATGTGTACATGTGTGCATGTGTGTGTGGTACGTACATATATGTGAGGGTGTACATATGTGTGTGTGTACTTGTGTGGGTGCCTGAGAGCTGGGAATGGGGTCTGAACACAGGAATCAATTCCTTGAACCTTTCTCTTCCATCTCCCAGCATGCACCTTGGATGAAACCATCTTGAGTCCATTTCAAAGTAGAGTAAACTGAGGCTAGAATGGTGAGCAGTGACCGGTCTCTGGTTCTCCAAGCAGATAATTTGGGGGACCCAGAGCTCCCCACTGAGCAGGCTTCTGAAGCTTCTTTGAGATTTTGATGGGCCCCTAGATTTAGTTATCCTCTGAGTAAGGGTAGCCCTCTTCTCTGTTCCCCGGCAGAGTATAGGAACAATGGAGGGGCAGCTGCAGGATTAGACACTTTAGGTGCGTGTGTGTGTGTGTGTGTGTGTGTGTGTCCACATACCCCTGGGTGCGTATATGCTTCTAGGCAATGCATACATGTGTTTCCTTGTTTTATCACATGTCCATCTTCAGAGCATGTATGTCTCTGTATGTATGTGTTGGAGGGATTGGTGTGTGTACCCTTGAACATCTGTCTGCATGATGTTTCTGTTGGTGCCCATGTGTCTGCAAGGGAAGAAGTATGGCCCTGACATGTCTGTGGTGAGCTTGCACATGTGTATATACATCCCAGCGTGAGCTCTGCTGTGCCCAGTGGAGCTCCCTGATACCCTGGGGCTCAAGTATCAAATCATACAGACAAGTGGCTGGGGTACCTGAGCAGCAGGAGACTCCTCTCACCTCTAGAGTCCCCTCCCCTCCTCCTCTACTGTCCTCTTCCCCTTTTCCATCCCTTTCCCTACATCCTTCCTTCTTTGCTCTCCCCGCTTCCCCATTCCCCAGCTGCTGTCACAGCCCACCTTCAGAAAAGCCAGAGACAAGTCCTCCGGTTTCAGCCTCATTCTAAATAGGCCTCTCTACAAACCGTACACACTGCCATCACTGGTTCTCTCCCCACACAGTGCTTCTAGAATCTAACATAGCTAGGGCACCCCAGAGAAATAGAAAGGGAATTGGATGCATGTGTGGACAGAGTCCCCGCTCTGCCACTCTGCAGCTATGCGACCTTGGGCAAGTCCCTCGACCTTTGTTAGCATCCTGAGGGGACAACACCTTCCAGGACCCTTGCAGAGAGGTCACTATGAGGGCGTCTATTCTAGTGCTGGGGAAGCAGCCAGATCCAGGTGATTTGCGAGTTCTGGTAGGTTTGTTAAAATCAAAACAACCTACACAAATCCAGGATGCTCATCTGGTTAAGGAACTAGAGAATAAATGTGGCTCTCAACCTTCCTAATGCTGTGACCCTTTAACACAGCTCCTCATGTTGTGGTGATCCACAACCCCAACCATACAATTACTTCATAACTGTAACTTTGCTACTGTTATGAATCACAATGTAAATATCAGATATGTGACCCCCCCCCCAAAGAGGTCATCCACAGGTTGAGAACCACTGGTCTAGAATGTTGTCATGAACCTGAAAGATGTTCTGAGAGTTAGCAGGTAACTCCATGAGTGTGCTCCAAGCACAGCACTGGGCTTCAAAAGAAAAAGGAAGACCAACAGAGTGAATTAACTGGACCCTTTGGGGCTCTCAGAGTCTGAACCACCAACCAAAGAACATGCAGGGGCTGGACCTAGGCCTCTCTGTTCATACCTAGCCAATGTGCAGCTTGACCTTCATGTGGGTCCTGAAAGACTGGAGCAGGGGCTATCCCAAAAGCTGTTGCCTGCACGTGGGATATGGTCTACTAGCTGGGCTGCCTTGTCTGGCCCCAGTGGAGAGGAAGCACCTAGCCTCACAGAGACTTGAAGTGCTAGAGTTGGGTGGAGGGAGGTGGGGGAGAGGAACCACCTCACCATAGTGTCTGGCTTTCGGGGTGATGGGTTTTTCTGCCTTTTGTGGATCTGAATACTCCATACAGTTCTCCATGACATGCAGTTAGCTGTGATCTGATGGAGATCTAGGAGCTGTATGCAAAGGGGAATTTTTGGCCACCTTTCAGGACTCTTTGGAGGGCCACCAGGACAACTGAACAGTTTCCGGTTCCTGAGCTCATTTCAAGCGGCTCACTCTTCCCATCCCCAAACCCTCTTCACCGATGCTAAAGTGGGCCAGCTCCTCCTCCTGGGTGTGAGTGACAAGGGACCCCAAGGCAGTTCCACTCATTTTCACACCGTTCCTGCCTTTCTGGACCTATCGGCCCGAGTAGGAAGGGAAGGAAAGAAGCAGTCGTCCCAGCTTCCACTTCTCCAAGCCAGGAAAATGAGGCAGAGAAGAGAGCCTTTGTTTTTAGGTGTGGTCTCAGGCCTCCTAAATCATATGCAGGGGCCTGACATGAAGTTCAATGGGTAGAGTACTCACTCCCCCACCATACATGAGTGGGTTCGATCCCTAGCCCCCCCCCCCCAGCAGAGTGGGGCACACCTGTAATCTCTGTGCTAAGGAGGTGTTGCCTCAAGTTTGAGGCTAGCCTGGGGTTATATAGCAAGACTCTGTCCTCAAACAAAACAGCAATAACAACAGCAACAGCAACAACAAACTTCACAGCCATCCTTCTCTGTGTATAGGCATCCTCTACAAGGCTTGGAGAACCACGGGCTCACTCTCTGGACCCCGTCTCCCTAGCAGCGTTAGACATGATTGTACCCGCTGTGCACATGACCATAGCATACTCTGCTTTTGTTTGCAGTCGTCTGGAATTGCATGCGATATAAATAGGGATGAAATTAGAAACCCCGGGGCTCAGCGGTTAAGAGTACCGACTGTTCTTCCAGAGGTCCTGAGTTCAGTTCTCCAGCAACCACATGGCAGCTCCCAACTGTCTGTAACTCCAAGATTTGACACCCTCACACTCAGATATACATGCAGGTAAAACACCAATGCACATGAAATATAAATAAGTAAATAAGAATCCCACCCACTTCCCCTCCTCTCTCTGAGACAAGGTCTCACTATGCAGCCCAGAACTGGCCTGGAACCTGACATCCTCCTACCTCAGCTTCCCAAGTGCTGGGATTTACAGGTGTACACCCTGCACGCCAGGCTAAACTTCTTTTGACATGATTGAAGGAGCCAGAGACAAGCACCTGTTCATTACTCAGTCATCCTGAAGGCCTACTATGCACCTGGCTGGCTTGTGATCTGGATAAAAGCAGGACAGAAAATTATCCACCACCAAAACTCCCCAACTGGGACCAGCAAGAGGGCTCAGCTGGTAGAGGGGCTTTGCTGTAAAGCCTGATGATCTGAGTTCCATCCCTGGAGGAAGGAGAGCTGACTCCAAATGTTGTCCTCTGGTCTCATGCACATACACAGTATGCACATGCGCACATAAACAGTAAAAAATGAAATAATAATAAAAAAGAACAAAACTAAAACTAAAGACTCTAGCTAGCACTGTGGCTCTCAACCTTCCTAATGCTATGACTTTTTAATGCAGTTCCTCATGTTGTGGTGACCCCACCCCCCACCCCCGCCAACTGTCAAGTTATTTTTCAGTGCTGCTTCATAACTGTAATTTTGTAATTGTAAATACCTGTGTTTTCTGGTGGTCTCAGGTGAGCCCTGCAAAAGAGTTGTTTTTTTTTTTTTCTTTTCTTTTTTCCTCCCAGGGATCTCTGCCCATGGGGTCTCAGCCCATAGGTTTGAGAATTACTGCCCTAGTGGGTTGGGAGGAGTCTTTGTAATTGTCAAGTTGTGATGTTGGGGACACCTACTCTGCCCCTCAAGATACTGAATGAAAAAAAAAAGACCACACAGAACTGAGGGAGAAAAGAATTTTTTTATTAATCTTTCTTTTTAAAAAAAAAAGTTGATTTTTTTGTTTTTGTTTGTTTTTGTGTTTTTTTGTATGTTTTATTTTTTGTTTTGTTTTGTTTTGTTTTTTTGGTAAACCTCTTTCTGGCTCCCCTCCCCAACTCTGCCCCACCCTCCTCTTAAAAATATAAAAATGTCCAGCCCCAGATAACTAGAGTACAATAAATAAACAGTAGACACAAAAACATACTTTATTTGTTTCTTCTTTATACAAAATAAGGAAACTAGAAGCGTCCGACTTCCAAAAATGTATAATACTGTTCGTCCTGATGGCCCAGCCTCCAGGCCCTGGGCAGGGAGACCCCGGGCAGGGAGACCCCGGGCAGGGAGACCCCGGGCAGGGAGAGTGATCCGTGGGCAAATGCCCAATGACTTGGCGCCCGGCTCAGGGTCAGAGCAGGGTGGGAGGGTTCGAATCCTGCCAGGCCCCTCAAATTCAAAGAATGGAGGAGCAGGGAGTTGGGCTCGGGAAGGCCGGGCCCTGACCGCGCCGCTTCCTATACAAGCTGACTTTGAGCCACCAGGGGGCGCCAACTCGCAGGTGGATTTGTCTTCCAGCAAAGCCACCGTTCACCAGTGGTCCTCCTCATTTTTCTTCTCTGGTTGAGGCTATCCTCGTCTCTCTTTCTCTCTCTCTTTCCCCCTTTCAACCTCTCTTTCTCTCCTTCCTTCCTTCCTTTTTTTAAAAAGAGAAAGTGAGAACTAGGATTTCGCAATGCCTTGGCTTGCAGGGAGGGGTCTCCGCTCCTTGGTCTCATCCTCCCCTCTTAGTTCAAGAAGGTGATGATGGGTGGGGGTCCGGAGGGCTTCTAGGGTGTGCTTGGAATCTCGACCCTCCAGAATATTGACTTTGGTCCCGAGAAATTGCGCAGGCGCGTGCCGAAGCTCTGAGGGGTGGTGATGCGAGTGACCTGGTTGGGTGCGAACCCAAGAGAGGACTCTTGAGGCTTACCCAGGCAGCGGCCTGGGCTTGGTGGCAGGGGACAACTCGGCCCCTCGGCCTTACCAGACGGCCGCTTCGTTGAGCTCAGGGTTGGGGTGAGACAGGGGTCCGCTGTAGCCGCTGGTGCCGCTCATGGGGAAGGGCGGGCTGGGCCCGCCGCTGAACACCTCTCCCGGCATGGGGTGCAGCGCGCCGGGCAGGCCCGGCTCGGGGCTCGGCGTGTCCGGGTGCGAGATCATGTCGGTGAACCTGGGGTTGTCCGTGCCGTGAGGCCCGGCCAGCGGCGGTTCCAGCGCGCCCAGCGGCGTCGAGCCAGGTCCCGATGCTGCCAGGAAGCTGGAGTCGGCCGGGGACTGCGCCTGAGACGGCGGACCGTGCGCGAAGAAATCGTAATTGCCTCCGGGAGCATAGTAATCGCTTTGGTAGTCTGCAGGAAGGACAAGGGATAAGAGATGGGGTGAGGACAGACTGCCAGGGCTGTCAGGGACCTAGGGGACTCGAGGAGGCGAAGGCCAGGGCGCCTAGATAGCGCTGTTGATACAAGATGTGTGGAGGGTGCGGGAGAGCATGCCACTGACCCTAGGTTAGACTGAGTGACTCTGAGAGACTCAGGGAGGAAGCCTGGTACTTTGAGGATGGAAGGGGACAGAGGAGGACCACGGGTCAGGCTGGGAAGTAACAGAGAGAAATACGGAGTGGCCAAGGGACTGGGAGAGACACAGAAGCTGCCAGGACGCCGAGCAATGAAGGACACAGGCAGCGAGGGAGGAGAGACTGAGGAATCGCTGGCTCCCAAACACACTGAGAGGAGGAGACAGCCTGCAGAGGCCAGAGGCGCAAAGCCAAGTCTGAGTGAGAGATGGAGAGACAGAGATCCGGGTTGCAGAGGAGGTGGTAGAGACTAGCCCCAGACGTGTCACCGTACTCTGAACAGCTAAGTCCACGCAGAGGCGAAAGCGCAAGGACAGGAACAAACAAGCCGCGGTAAGGGTGCAAGGTGAAAGAAAGACTACGTGGGTAAAAAGACAGATGATCCCGGAGATAGAGAGACAGTAGACCAGGAATCGCCTTAGGCTGGGTGGCTTCAAGGCTCCGAAAGGAGCAAAGGAGCGTGGGGACCAAGGGGCTGCTGCAGCGCAAAGCACCAAAGAAGTTCAGACCGGGGTTGAGGCCCTAGCAAGGAGAAGCAGGACCCGGTAGCCGCCAGAGCGCATAAAGCGGCGGGCAGGAGGCCTGGGCCCAGGGCAAAGGGCGCAGAGTCAGGCACAGCCTCAGTGTCTTCTCTGGCTCCTTTGCTAGTCTTGTCTAGAACTGAGAAAGCCAAGGTCAGTGACAGCGAGAGGGCCCGAGGTCAGGGCCACTTGCGGGTTTCTAGGGGGCAGAGCCTCGTGAGTCTTGCTAGGACGCCCAGGCTATTTTTGAAGTATTTGGGGACAGAGACCTTTGGAAGAATTGACACAAATAAATGCACACCCTTCCCACAAATTCAGGGATGCAGGATTCATAGGTCAGGCGCTCAGACCACCTCAAGAAATTGCTTCTGTGAACGCCCTCTGGCCTCTCCCTCGATCACAGCTTCCTCCACCTCCAGATCGGCCCCTCCAAGATTGGGGTGCAGGACCCCACCAAAAGGAGCGCCTAACAGCCTGTTGAAGAGACAGCCCGCTTTGTAGAGCGGGGAAGAGGGCGGGGGTATTTGGGGACAGAG